>JAENPR010001793.1:0-99740 GCA_018135685.1 Themeda triandra | reverse complement strand
CCGTGCGGCAGCATGGTCGTGTGTGCAAATATGGCAGTTTTGCAGCCGTGGAGCTATGGTTAAGGGCCCTTCAGGCTCTCGGGTGATGAAAAACTCTATGGTGGAGAGGTGAGAGGCATCAAAATGGCTTAACCATGGCGTACGGCGTGCTTGACCCGGGTGCCGAGAGCCGTAGGATGCACAGATCCGGCTGTGCGGCAGTGACGCCGTGTGTGCAATTATGGATGTTCTAGAGTCGTGGAGCTATAGTTAAGGGCCGTTCGGCTCTCGGGTGATGACAAATATTGTGGTGGTGAGGCCAGAGGCGCAAATGCCTTAACCATGGCATACGGTCGTGCTTGACCTAGTGTCGAGAGCTATAGGACATGCAGGAACCGGCTGTGCGGTAGCATAGTCGTGTGTGCAAATATGGCAGTTCTAGAGCTGTGGAGCCATGGTTAAGGGCCATTCTGGTTCTCGGGCGGTAATAAATGCTGTGGTGGAGAGGCCAAAGGTGTTAAAATGCCTTAACCATGGGGCATGGGCGTGCTTGACTTGGTGCGAGGAGCCGTAGGACGCATAGGAACCGCACGTGGGCAAAGAAAGCCGTGTGTGCAAATATGGCAGCCGGGAGCCGTGAGCCGAGGTTAAGGGCCGTTCGGCTCTCGAGCGACGACAAACGCTATGGTAGAGAGGCCGAGGTGTCAAAATGCCTTAACCATGGCGTACGGCTTGCTTGACTCGGGCCGGGAGCCATAGAAATGCGTTGGAACCGACCATGCGGCGGCATGGTCGTGTGTGCAAATGTGGCGTTTTGGAGCCGTGGAGCCATGGTTAAGGGCCCTTCGTGGCTCTCGGTGATGGAAAACTCTATGGTGGAGAGGTGAGAGGCATCAAAATGGCTTAACCATGGCGTACGGGTGTGCTTGAACCGGTGCCGAGAGGCGTAGGATGCACAGATCCGGCCGTGCGCCGACAAAGACAAAGTGTGTGCAATTATGGATGTTCGGAGTCGTGGAGCTATAGTTAAGGGCCGTTTCGGCTCTTGGGTGATGACAAACATTGTGGTGGTGGGGCCAGAGGAGTCAAAATGCCTTAACCATGGCATACGGTCGTGCTTGACCTAGTGTCGAGAGCCGTAGGACACGTAGGAACCTACCGTGCGGTAGCATAGTCGTGTGTGCAAATATGGCGCTTCTAGAGCGTGGAGCCATGGTTAAGGGCCATTCGGGTTCTTGAGCGGCAACAAATGCCGTGGTCGAGAGGCTAGGCCGGTGTCAAAACGCCTTAACCATAGTGCATGGGCGTGCTTGACTTGGTGCGAGGAGCCGTAGGATGCGCAGGAACCGTCCGTGCGGCAAAGAAAGTCGTGTGTGCAAATATGGCGCCGGGAGCCGTGGAGCCGAGGTTAAGTGCCGTTCGTGCTCTCGAGAGTGACGGCAAACGCTAATGGTAGAGAGGCCGAGGGTGTCAAAATGCCTTAACCATGGCGTACATGTGCATGCTTGACTCGGAAAAGTCGGTGTGCAAATATGAGCCATAGCCGAGGTTATGCGTTGGAACCGCTACCGTGCAAAATGCAACCATGGCGCATGGTTGAGTGTAACAATATGGCAAATATGGCGCTTTTGGAGCCGTGGAGGCATGGTTAAGGGCCCTTCGTGCTCTCGGTGATGGAAAACTCTATGGTGGAGAGGTGAGAGGCATCAAAATGGCTTAACCATGGCACGGGCGTGCTTGACCCGGTGCCGAGAGCCATAGGATGCACAGGATCCGACCGTGCGGCAAAGACAGCCGTGTGTGCAATTATGGATGTTCGGAGTCGTGGAGCTATAGTTAAGGGCCGTTCAGGCTCTCTGGTGATGACAAACATTGTGGTGGTGAGGCCAGAGGCATCAAAATGCCTTAACCATGGCATACGGTCATGCTTGACCTAGTGTCAAGAGCTGTAGGACACGCACGAACCGGGCCAGGCGGTAGCATATTCGTGTGTGCAAATATGGCAGCTTCTAGAGCCGTGGAGCCATGGTTAAGGGCCATTCAAAGTTCTCGGTGGCAACAAACACCGTGGTGGTGAGGCTAGAGGTGTCAAAATGCCTTAACCATGGCGTACGGGCATGCTTGACTCAGTGCCAGGAGCCATAGGATGCGTTGGAACCGACCGTGCGGTAGCATGGTCGTGTGTGCAAATATGGCGCTCTGGGAGCCGTGGAGCCAAGGTTAAGGGCCGTTGTGCTCGAGTGATGGCAAACGCTATGGTAGAGAGGCCAGAGGTGTCAAAATGCCTTAACCATGGCGTACGGCATGCTTGACTCAGTGCCGAGAGCCATAGGATGCGTTGGAACCGACCGTGCGGCAGCATGGTCGTGTGTGCAAATATGGCGTTTGCGTAGCGTGGAGCTATGGTTAAGGGCCCTTCGTGCTCTCGGTGATGAAAACTCTATGGTGGAGAGGTGAGAGGCATCAAAATGGCTTAACCATGGCGTACGGGCGTGCTTGACCCAAGTGCCGAGAGCCGTAGGATGCACAGGATCCGGGCTGCGCGGACGCCGTGTGTGCAATTATGGATGTTCTAGGAGTCGTGGAGCTATAGTTAAGGGCCGTTCGGGCTCTCGGGTGATGACAAATATTGTGGTGGTGAGGCCGGAGGCGCAAAATGCCTTAACCATGGCATACGGTCGTGCTTGACCTAGTGTCGAGAGCTATAGGACATGCAGAACCGGGCCGTGCGGTAGCATAGTCGTGTGTGCAAATATGGCGCTTCTAGAGCCGTGGAGCCATGGTTAAGGGCCATTCGGGTTCTCGGGCGGTAATAAATGCTGTGGTGGAGAGGCCAAAGGTGTTAAAATGCCTTAACCATGGTGCATGGGCGTGCTTGACTTGGTGCGAGGAGCCGTAGGACGCATAGGAACCGGCCGTGCGGCAAAGAAAGTCGTGTGTGCAAATATGGCAGCTTGGAGCCGTGGAGCCGAGGTTAAGGGCCATTCGTGCTCTCGAGCGACGACAAACGCTATGGTAGAGAGGCCGAGGTGTCAAAATGCCTTAACCATGGCGTACGGGCTTGCTTGACTCAAGGCCGGAGCCACAGACGCGTTGAACCGACCATGCGGCGGCATGGTCGTGTGTGCAAATGTGGCAGGTTTTACGCCGTGGAGCCATGGTTAAGGGCCCTTCGTGCTCTCGTGTGATGGAAAACTCTATGGTGGAGAGGTGAGAGGCATCAAAATGGCTTAACCATGGCGTACGGGTGTGCTTGAACCGGTGCCGAGAGGCGAGGATGCACGTGATCCGCCGCGCGCCAGATCCGTGTGTGCAATTATGGATGTTCGGAGTCGTGGAGCTATAGTTAAGGGCCGTTCGGGCTCTTGGGTGATGACAAACATTGTGGTGGTGGGGGCCAGAGGAGTCAAAATGCCTTAACCATGGCATACGGTCGTGCTTGACCTAGTGTCGAGAGCCGTAGGACACGTAGGAACCGGGCCACAAGTGTAGCATAGTCGTGTGTGCAAATATGGCGTTCTAGAGCGTGAGCCATGGTTAAGGGCCATTCGGGTTCTTGAGCGGCAACAAATGCCGTGGTCGAGAGGCCAGCGGTGTCAAAACGCCTTAACCATAGTGCATGGGCGTGCTTGACTTGGTGCGAGGAGCCGTAGGATGCGCAGGAACCGCCGTGCGGGGCAAAGTCGTGTGTGCAAATATGGCGCTTCGAGCCGTGAGCCGAGGTTAAGTGCCGTTCGTGCTCTCGAGTGATGGCAAACGCTATGGTAGAGAGGCCGAGGTGTCAAAATGCCTTAACCATGGCGTACATGTGCATGCTTGACTCGAGCCGGAGCCATAAAATGCGTTGGAACCGACCGTGTGGCAAAGCATGGTTGAGTGTACAAATATGGCAGTTTTGTTGCCGTGGAGGCATGGTTAAGGGCCCTTCGTGCTCTCGTGTGATGGAAAACTCTATGGTGGAGAGGTAAGAGGCATCAAAATGGCTTAACCATGGCGTACAGCGTGCTTGACCCGGTGCCGAGAGCCATAGGATGCAAAGGATCCGACCTTGCGGCAAAGACAGCCAGGTGTGCAATTATGGATGTTCGAGTCATGGAGCTATAGTTAAGGGCCGTCGGTGCTCTCGGGTGATGACAAACATTGTGGTGGTGAGGCCAGAGGCATCAAAATGCCTTAACCATGGCATACGGTCATGCTTGACCTAGTGTCAAGAGTCAGAGGACACGCACGAACCGGCAGCGGTAGCATAGTCGTGTGTGCAAATATGGCAGTTCTAGAGCCGTGGAGCCATGGTTAAGGGCCATTCAGGCTCTCAGGTGACAACAAACACTGTGGTGGTGAGGCTAGAGGTGTCAAAATGCCTTAACCATGGCGTACGGGCATGCTTGACTCAGTGGAGCCATAGGATGCGTTGGAACCGACCGTGCAAGGGCAAAGATGGTCGTGTGTGCAAATATGGCAGTTCTAGAGCCGTGGAGCCTCGAGCGATGGCAAACGCTATGGTAGAGAGGCCAGAGGTGTCAAAATGCCTTAACCATGGCGTACGGGCATGCTTGACTCGAAAGGCCGAGAGCCATAGGATGCGTTGGAACCGACCGTGCGGCAAAGATGGTCGTGTGTGCAAATATGGCGGTTTGCAGCCGTGGAGCTATGGTTAAGGGCCCTTCGGCTCTCGGGTGATGAAAAACTCTATGGTGGAGAGGTGAGAGGCATCAAAATGGCTTAACCATGGCGTACGGCGTGCTTGACCCGGTGCCGAGAGCCGTAGGATGCACAGGATCCGTCACGGCGGCGACACGTCGTGTGTGCAATTATGGATGTTCTAGAGTCGTGGAGCTATAGTTAAGGGCCGTTCGGGCTCTCGGGTGATGACAAATATTGTGGTGGTGAGGCCGGAGGCGCCAAAATGCCTTAACCATGGCATACGGTCGTGCTTGACCTAGTGTCGAGAGCTATAGGACATGCGGGAACCGGGCCGTGCGGTAGCATAGTCGTGTGTGCAAATATGGCGCTTCTAGAGCCGTGGAGCCATGGTTAAGGGCCATTCGGGTTCTCGGGCGGTAACAAACGCTGTGGTGGAGAGGCCAAAGGTGTTAAAATGCCTTAACCATGGTGCATGGGCGTGCTTGACTTGGTGCGAGGAGCCGTAGGACGATAGGAACCGGCCATGCGGCAAGAAAGTCGTGTGTGCAAATATGGCGCTTCCGGGAGCCGTGGAGCCGAGGTTAAGGGCCGTTCAGGTTCTCGAGCGACGACAAACGCTATGGTAGAGAGGCTAGAGGTGTCAAAATGCCTTAACCATGGCGTACGGGCTTGCTTGACTCAGTGCCGGGAGCCACAGGACGCGTTGGAACCGACCATGCGGCAGCATGGTCGTGTGTGCAAATGTGGCAGTTTTACTGCCGTGGAGCCATGGTTAAGGGCCCTTCAGGCTCTCAGGTGATGGAAAACTCTATGGTGGAGAGGTGAGAGGCATCAAAATGGCTTAACCATGGCGTACGGGTGTGCTTGAACCGGTGCCGAGAGGCGTAGGATGCACAGGATCCGGCCGTGCGCCAGCACAGTCGTGTGTGCAATTATGGATGTTCTGGAGTCGTGGAGCTATAGTTAAGGGCCGTTTGGGCTCTTGGGTGATGACAAACATTGTGGTGGTGGGGCCAGAGGAGTCAAAATGCCTTAACCATGGCATACGGTCGTGCTTGACCTAGTGTCGAGAGCTGTAGGACACGTAGGAACCGGCTGTGCGGTAGCATAGTCGTGTGTGCAAATATGGCAGTTCTAGAGCGTGGAGCCATGGTTAAGGGCCATTCGGGTTCTTGAGCGGCAACAAATGCTGTGGTCGAGAGGCCAGCGGTGTCAAAACGCCTTAACCATAGTGCATGGGCGTGCTTGACTTGGTGCGAGGAGCCGTAGGATGCGCAGGAACCGGCCGTGCGGCAAAAAAGTCGTGTGTGCAAATATGGCGCTTCGGAGCCGTGGAGCCGAGGTTAAGTGCCGTTCGTGCTCTCGAGTGACGGCAAACGCTATGGTAGAGAGGCCGAGGGTGTCAAAATGCCTTAACCATGGCGTACGTGCATGCTTGACTCGGGCCGGGAGCCATAAAATGCGTTGGAACCGACCGTGCGGCGGCATGGTTGAGTGTACAAATATGGCGCTTTTGGAGCCGTGGAGGCATGGTTAAGGGCCCTTCGGCTCTCGTGTGATGGAAAACTCTATGGTGGAGAGGTGAGAGGCATCAAAATGGCTTAACCATGGCGTACGTGCGTGCTTGACCCGGTGCCGAGAGCCATAGGATGCACGGGATCCGACCTTGCGGCAAAGCACAAATGTGTGTGCAATTATGGATGTTCGAGTCATGGAGCTATAGTTAAGGGCCGTTCAGGCTCTCGGGTGATGACAAACATTGTGGTGGTGAGGCCAGAGGCATCAAAATGCCTTAACCATGGCATACGGTCATGCTTGACCTAGTGTCAAGAGCTGTAGGACACGCACGAACCGGCTGTGCGGTAGCATATTCGTGTGTGCAAATATGGCAGTTCTAGAGCTGTGGAGCCATGGTTAAGGGCCATTCAGGTTCTTAGGTGGCAACAAACACTGTGGTGGTGAGGCTAGAGGTGTCAAAATGCCTTAACCATGGCGTACGGGCATGCTTGACTCAGTGCCAGGAGCCATAGGATGCGTTGGAACTGACCGTGCGGCAGCATGGTCGTGTGTGCAAATATGGCGGTTCGGAGCGTGGAGCCAAGGTTAAGGGCCGTTCGTGCTCTCGAGCATGGCAAACGCTATGGTAGAGAGGCCGAGGTGTCAAAATGCCTTAACCATGGCGTACGGGCATGCTTGACTCGGTGCCGAGAGCCATAGGATGCGTTGGAACCGACCGTGCGGCGCATGGTCGTGTGTGCAAATATGGCGTTTTGCGGCCGTGGAGCTATGGTTAAGGGCCCTTCGTGCTCTCGGGTGATGAAAAACTCTATGGTGGAGAGGTGAGAGGCATCAAAATGGCTTAACCATGGCGTACGGGCATGCTTGACCCGGTGCCGAGAGCCGTAGGATGCACGGATCCGGGCGGCGTGCGGCAAAGCACGCACGTGTGTGCAATTATGGATGTTATAGAGTCGTGGAGCTATAGTTAAGGGCCGTTCGGGCTCTCGGGTGATGACAAATATTGTGGTGGTGAGGCCAGAGGTGCCAAAATGCCTTAACCATGGCATACGGTCGTGCTTGACCTAGTGTCGAGAGCTATAGGACATGCAGGAACTAGCTGTGCGGTAGCATAGTCGTGTGTGCAAATATGGCAGTTCTAGAGCTGTGGAGCCATGGTTAAGGGCCATTCGGGTTCTCGGGCGGTAACAAACGCTGTGGTGGAGAGGCCAAAGGTGTTAAAATGCCTTAACCATGGTGCATGGGCGTGCTTGACTTGGTGCGAGGAGCCGTAGGACGCATAGGAACCGGCCATGCGGCAAAGAAAGTCGTGTGTGCAAATATGGCGTTCGGAGCCGTGGAGCCGAGGTTAAGGGCCGTTCAGGTTCTCGAGCGACGACAAACGCTATGGTAGAGAGGCCGGAGGTGTCAAAATGCCTTAACCATGGCGTACGGGCTTGCTTGACTCGGTGCGGAGCCATAGGACGCGTTGGAACCGACCATGCGGCAAAGGCATGGTCGTGTGTGCAAATGTGGCAGTTTTACTACCGTGGAGCCATGGTTAAGGGCCCTTCGTGGCTCTCGGGTGATGGAAAACTCTATGGTGGAGAGGTGAGAGGCATCAAAATGGCTTAACCATGGCGTACGGGTGTGCTTGAACCGGTGCCGAGAGCCGTAGGATGCACAAGATCCGGCCGTGCGCCGGCACAGTGTGTGCAATTATGGATGTTTTGGAGTCGTGAAGCTATAGTTAAGGGCCGTTCGGGCTCTTAGGTGATGACAAACATTGTGGTGGCGGGGCCAGAGGTGTCAAAATGCCTTAACCATGGCATACGGTCGTGCTTGACCTAGTGTCGAGAGCCGTAGGACACGTAGGAACCGGCTGTGCGGTAGCATAGTCGTGTGTGCAAATATGGTAGTTCTAGAGCGGTGGAGCCATGGTTAAGGGCCATTCGGGTTCTTGGGCGACAACAAATGCTGTGGTCGAGAGGCCAGCGGTGTCAAAACGCCTTAACCATAGTGCATGGGCGTGCTTGACTTGGTGCGAGGAGCCGTAGGATGCGCAGGAACCGGCCGTGCGGCAGCAAAGTCGTGTGTGCAAATATGGCAGTTCTGGAGCCGTGGATCCGAAAGGCTCTCGAGTGACGGCAAACGCTATGGTAGAGAGCAAGCGGTGTCAAAATGCCTTAACCATGGTGTACAGGCATGCTTGACTCAGAGCCGGGAGCCATAAAATGCGTTGGAACCGACCGTGCGGCAGATGGTCGAGTGTGCAAATATGGCGGTTTTGGAGCCGTGGAGGCATGGTTAAGGGCCCTTCGTGCTCTCGGGTGATGGAAAACTCTATGGTGGAGAGGTGAGAGGCATCAAAATGGCTTAACCATGGCGTACGGGTGTGCTTGAACCGGTGCCGAGAGCCGTAGGATGCACGGGATCCGGCCGTGCGCCGGCCACGACAGTCGTGTGTGCAATTATGGATGTTCTCGAGTCGTGGAGCTATAGTTAAGGGCCGTTTGGGCTCTCGGGTGATGACAAACATTGTGGTGGTGGGGCCGAGGTGTCAAAACGCCTTAACCATGGCATACGGTCGTGCTTGACCTAGTGTCGAGAGCCGTAGGACACGTAGGAACCGGGCCGTGCGGTAGCATAGTCGTGTGTGCAAATATGGCGCTTCTAGAGCGGTGGAGCCATGGTTAAGGGCCATTCGGGTTCTTGGGCGGCAACAAATGCCGTGATCGAGAGGCCGAGCGGTGTCAAAACGCCTTAACCATAGTGCATGGGTGTGCTTGACTTGGTGCGAGGAGCCGTAGGATGCGCAGGAACCGCCGTGCGGCAAAGAAAGTCGTGTGTGCAAATATGGCGCTTCGGAGCCGTGGAGCCGAGGTTAAGTGCCGTTTAGGCTCTCGAGTGACGGCAAACGCTATGGTAGAGAGGCCAGAGGTGTCAAAATGCCTTAACCATGGCGTACGGGCATGCTTGACTCGAGCCGGAGCCATAAAATGCGTTGGAACCGACCGTGCGGCAAGCATGGTCGAGTGTGCAAATATGGCGCTTTTGGAGCCGTGGAGGCATGGTTAAGGGCCCTTCGGGCTCTCGGGTGATGGAAAACTCTATGGTGGAGAGGTGAGAGGCATCAAAATGGCTTAACCATGGCGTACGGCGTGCTTGACCCAGTGCCGAGAGCCATAGGATGCACGGATCCGGCCGTGCGGCAAAGACACGGTCGTGTGTGCAATTATGGATGTTCGGAGTTGTGGAGCTGTAGTTAAGGGCCGTTCGGCTCTCGGGTGATGACAAATATTGTGGTGGTCGGCCGAGGCATCAAAATGCCTTAACCATGGCATACGGTCATGCTTGACCTAGTGTCAAGAGCCGTAGGACACGCACGAACCGGCCGTGCGGTAGCATATTCGTGTGTGCAAATATGGCGCTTCGAGCCGTGGAGCCATGGTTAAGGGCCATTCGTGTTCTCGGGCGGCAACAAACGCTGTGGTGGAGAGGCTAGAGGTGTCAAAATGCCTTAACCATGGCATACGGGCATGCTTGACTCAAGTGCCAGGGAGCCATAGGATGCGTTGGAACCGACCGTGCGCATGGTCGTGTGTGCAAATATGGCGCTTACGAGCCGTGGAGCCAAGGTTAAGGGCCGTTCGGGCTCTCGAGCGATGGCAAACGCTATGGTAGAGAGGCCGGAGGTGTCAAAATGCCTTAACCATTGCGTACGGGCATGCTTGACTCGGTGCCGAGAGCCATAGGATGCGTTGGAACCGACCGTGCGGCAAAGATGGTCGTGTGTGCAAATATGGCGGTTTGCGGCCGGAGCTATGGTTAAGGGCCCTTCAGGATCTCGGGTGATGAAAAACTCTATGGTGGAGAGGTGAGAGGCATCAAAATGGCTTAACCATGGCGTACGGGCGTGCTTGACCCGGTGCCGAGAGCCGTAGGATGCACAGGATCCGGCTGTGCGGCAGCACAGTCATGTGTGCAATTATGGATGTTCTAGAGTCGTGGAGCTATAGTTAAGGGCCGTTCGGGCTCTCGGGTGATGACAAATATTGTGGTGGTGAGGCCAGAGGCGCTAAAACACCTTAACCATGGCATACGGTCGTGCTTGACCTAGTGTCGAGAGCTATAGGACATGCAGGAACTGGCTGTGCGGTAGCATAGTCGTGTGTGCAAATATGGCAGTTCTAGAGCTGTGGAGCCATGGTTAAGGGCCATTTGGGTTCTCGGGCGATAACAAACGCTGTGGTGGAGAGGCCAAAGGTGTTAAAACGCCTTAACCATGGTGCATGGGCGTGCTTGACTTGGTGCGAGGAGCCGTAGGACGGATAGGAACCGGCCATGCGACAAAGAAAGTTGTGTGTGCAAATATGGCGCCTTACGGAGCCGTGGAGCCGAGGTTAAGGGCCGTTCGGGCTCTCGAGCGATGACAAACACTATGGTAGAGAGGCCGGAGGTGTCAAAATGCCATAACCATGGCGTACGGGCTTGCTTGACTCGGTCCGGAGCCATAGGACGCGTTGGAACCAACCATGCGGCGGCATGGTCGTGTGTGCAAATGTGGCGGTTTACCGCCGTGGAGCCATGGTTAAGGGCCCTTCGTGCTCTTGGGTGATGGAAAACTCTATGGTGGAGAGGTGAGAGGCATCAAAATGGCTTAACCATGGCGTACGGGTGTGCTTGAATCGGTGCCGAGAGCCGTAGGATGCACAGGATCCGGCCGTGCGCCAGCACAATCATGTGTGCAATTATGGATGTTCTGGAGTCGTGAAGCTATAGTTAAGGGCCATTCGGGCTCTCGGGTGATGACAAACATTGTGGTGGCGGGGCCAGAGGTGTCAAAACGCCTTAACCATGGCATACGGTCGTGCTTGACCTAGTGTCGAGAGCTGTAGGACACGTAGGAACCGGCTGTGCGGTAGCATAGTCGTGTGTGCAAATATGGTAGTTCTAGAGCGGTGGAGCCATGGTTAAGGGCCATTCGGGTTCTTGGGCGACAACAAATGCTATGGTCGAGAGGCCAGCGGTGTCAAAACGCCTTAACCATAGTGCATGGGCGTGCTTGACTTGGTGCGAGGAGCCATAGGATGCGCAGAACCGGCCGTGCGGCAAAGAAAGTCGTGTGTGCAAATATGGCGCTTACGGAGCCGTGGAGCCGAAAGGCTCTCGAGTGATGGCAAACGCTATGGTAGAGAGCCAAAGGTGTCAAAATGCCTTAACCATGGCGTACGAGACATGCTTGACTCGGAGCGGGAGCCATAAAATGCGTTGGAACCGACCTTGCGGCAGATGGTCGAGTGTGCAAATATGGCGCTTTGGAGCCGTGGAGGCATGGTTAAGGGCCCTTCGGGCTCTCGGGTGATGGAAAACTCTATGGTGGAGAGGTGAGAAGCATCAAAATGACTTAACCATGGCGTACAGGCGTGCTTGACCCGGTGCCGAGAGCCATAGGATGCACAGGATCCGACCGTGCGGCAGCACAGTCGTGTGTGCAATTATGGATGTTCTGGAGTCGTGGAGCTATAGTTAAGGGCCGTTCGGGGTCTCAGGTGATGACAAACATTGTGGTGGTGGGGCCGGAGGTGTTAAAACGCCTTAACCATGGCATACGGTCGTGCTTGACCTAGTGTCGAGAGCTGTAGGACACGTTGGAACCGGCTGTGCGGTAGCATAGTCGTGTGTGCAAATATGGCAGTTCTAGAGCGGTGGAGCCATGGTTAAGGGCCATTCGGGTTCTTGGGCGGCAACAAATGCTGTGATCGAGAGGCCAGCTGTTGACGCAAAATGTGACCGCCCTGCGTCTCACACACAGCAAGCCGGAAAGCCTAGCTTCAATTGGGTGCCCGGGCGTTTGAATCCGATGGCGTGCCAGTCGATTTGACCTGAAAATCGACAAGGGATAAAACGATAAGATCATAACTGGAACGTCTTTGGGTGAGACCAGCATAGTTCCATCTTTACGGCCCCTGAAGCCACTTACGACGACACATAGCTATAGAAGCTATCTCGCAACAAGTTTGCAATTCATTCGGCTAATATGATATGACCGACATGAATAAAGCCGAACCGCGAATGCGTGTAAACGAAGACATGTTTGAACAAGATTAAATCATCAAAGCATATCAAACTAAATCTCGGGTTTAAAGCATCATCAAGCACCAATAATTAAGGATAAGTAACTTATAAATATAAATCTACTAAATAACACATGCATAGGCTACTCCAACTAGTCTCGCGCACGTCTAGCCTTCATAAACCCGTCAAGCGTAAACCCAAGCAAGCTAATCCACCGCATGATACCACTCACTATGAATTTACACCACTCCTTACTACTAGATCAATCCACCGCATGATACAATCTAACAATAAAGAGCTAAAAGCACGTAATTACCTAACAGATCTATAAATACTCGCTACATGTATAAGCATAACCGTATCGGCAAGATTGCCGAATCGGGGTCCATGAAGAAGGAACAAACAAGTAACATGTAAAAGAAACCTATCGATTAAACCGATCTCTAGTCCACCGGATGACTAGCTCTAGAGTAACCCAAAGACCGCATCCGCCGCACGGTACCCGGTCCCCGTCAAGGCTTATCTACATCTAACGTGAATGAACCCACAACATGTGACAATCTAGATCGATCTAATTCGGCTATATGAGCTTGATCTACTTGAATATCGAATAAGCATGAAAGGAACGATCAACAAGCCGAAAGAGTATCAATCTAGATTGGGCAAAAGAGTGTTGCAAATAATTAAACATTAAATAAAGCAAGCAACACGTGATAACTTAATGAATCTATTAGATCTTGCCAAATCTAAGAGAGCCGATAACTATCTTTACTCATGTCTTAATCCGCCGCACGATACAAGGCACAAGCAAAAACTTCCCATCATTAAGCTTAAATCCGCCGCACGATACTAAGCAAAACGGATGAGACTACTTGCATCACATCTAAATCCGCCGCACGATACTAGACATGATAGCAAGGTTGCGGACTTACGGAGGTCGACGGATCGATTGGCCCTCTCGAAGAACTCGACGACACGACTAAAAGGACTCGAAGGGTGGCACGTAGCGGTTGTATTGAATTGGTTGTGAACCCTTATTACAATGGTCGAGGGTTTATATTTATACCCTGGACAGAACACGAATCCTAAGCACTTACGAGCTATCTAAACAAAATTGGAAAGACAAAGACACGCTAACTCTATCCATAATCGGAGTCCTTGACCATCACGACTCCTTCCCTTTTTGATCAGCTTCCCTTTCCATTTTCAGCCTTCAAACGAAACGGTTGCCGACCGCTTAACCATTTGCCGAACACACGGAAATTAGCCGACAGCATATGCATTTGCCGAATCTCTCTCTCTGCCGCCTGCGGGTCCACCTGTCATATCCCTGACCAAATTCTGGTGTTAACACATGCCCCCTCAATTTCGAGATAAAGGAGTTTTATTTCGAAATTGACTATCACGCCTTTCATCTAGGTAAGCAACACCAACACCCGCAGCCGCCACTTGAGATCTGCGCTCGTTGACTTCAATGGCGACGAGACTTCAACCAGCTCCATCATGGCGACGGAACTCAAGAGGAGTTTCTAGAGGTAACCCTACTTGCTTTACCCATTCGGCAATTCTCTCGAACCGCTTTCCGGATGCACTTTTTGATTCATTCGCCTCAATTTCTTCTCAAAGGAAATGAAGAATGAGATCTTGATCTCCAACCTTACGTGTCCCGGATCATTCTTTCTTGGCCCGATGGGAGACCCTAATCCGAGGGATTTTATTGAAAAGGAAACTTTGAGGATTCCCTTTAAGTCTAGGATCTCCCCCCCAAACAACATGGCCGAACACCTTCAAAACTTGGCCTCTTCCTTCAATCACAGGATGGCGCGATTGGTACCGGCAGATGCGGTCCGGAGCGATGATTTTTGGGAATCTCAAGACATTCAAAGACCGTTTGGAGCCGTCTTTAGCCGAAATGCCTAGAAACGACTCCCTTCGATAGCTGCTTCCCATTTCTGGTCTGATGCCATCAACGCTTTTATCTTTGGTCATGGCCCAATGTCGATCACTCTATCAGACATCTTTATGATGACTGGTCTAAATATCACCAAACTAACCTACCCCTTCAAATACAAAAGTACTAGCTCACAGAAGGCAGTCAAATCAGGAGGAGGTTGGGCCAAGTATGTTCAGACTTACGCTTCAACTGGCTCTGTGTCTGACAAAGAGTATAGGGCCTTCATGAACATGTGGTTATGCAGATTTATTTTCTGTGGCAAGTCCAATGAGCCTACCCTGAACCACATAGTGATGGCTGAAGAATTGGCTGCAGGCAAGCTGATTCCTTTGGGCAAATATCTGCTGGGAGCATTCTACCATATGATGCATCAGATCACCGTTCAGATGAGGAATCAGGGTGAAATCTCCCGTGTCAATGGACCATGGTGGCTTCTTCGATGTGGTTGCAACTATATATGCATCGATTGTCTCGTTGATCTTCACAACCCGAACTTTCCTTCAATCAACTATGCTTTGAAGGTGAAGATCCTGTACAAGTCTTGTCGACATATGGAGAGGCTGCATCTTCAATCATTATTGACTTGGATCTGGGCCATCTTTTCAAGATCTTCTACAAGGGATTCAACCACTTGATCTGGTTCCCATACAGAGAAAATGAAAATTTAACTCTTCCCTGCAGATTCAGCTATGAATTGGGATGCATAGATGATGATTCCAGGGACATTTTTAATTCTTTCATCAAGCCCCGTGCTCTACCAAAGAGAATTTCAGCATGGTCGGCCGATAAGATCAACTTATGAATTTTACAATCCAAATATGGTTGCCAGCAGCTTGGACTTGGTCAATTGCCCCCAAGGCCATACTTCTCAAGCATAATTAGACCCAGGAGTCACCGATGAATGCAATCGAGGCCAATAAAGTTTTCAATCTTGGATGCAAGCTTCCAATATATGAACCCAACCCTCGGGTGATAATTGAAGTCGCTCATCCTTCATTCAACCTCGGGTGGCAAGAATGGCATTCTCACATATTCGAGCACAAGTCCACCCTTTATGCCAAGTTTTAATGCCTTCATTCTCTTCGATGATGAGGTACATGCTTATGGCTACTTTTTACTTTATGTCTCTGCTCTGTTTCTAAACATCTCTTCTGAATAGGACATTGCTCCTCCAAGTCCTCCGAGAGGTTCAATACGCGGCCCGGCCTTGTTGCTGCTCTAGGGTATGATGCTCCAAATCCGACAAAGATTCAACAAAATACCCGCGATGACACAAAGGTTCTCGAAGGACCTCAAAAGAAAAACTCCTTCTTCCCCCATCAAGGACACTGCAATTCCCAAGAAAACAAGATCCAAGAAAGCTAAGCCACTCCTTCAGGTATGAATGTTTTTGATCTTTTATTTTCCATCTGCAAATGTGTTTTGCACTTATCACTTTCTTTCAACAAAAAGTGTGCCAACCCTCAAAGTCCCGATAGGGTAGTGATCTTGGACAACTCTCCGGAGCCTCCACCGGTCAAGCAAACAATGAGCTCACCGGTGATCTTGATATGCATCAGGCAGACGATCAAGTAGGTGAACAAGGAGAGATAGCGAAGAAATTCCCTCTCATCAAAGTTGATGAACAAACAGTGATCGGGAGAAGTAGCAGAGAAAAATCCCCCTCACCGGATCACGATTCAACTCCTTCGGCAATCCAAGATGCATCAACAAGCCATGACACCGCTATCCCCGAAGTGGCAACTGCATTAATCACTCAGATTCCTGATACTACCCAGGATGCTATTGATCAGGCCTTTGCCGAAGAGGTATTATCTTTACTCTTACTCGGTTATTTTTTCACTTCAAACCGAATCATTCGGCTAAACTACCTTCCTTGTTCATCGACAGGATACTGTTCATCCCCAAGCCAGTTTTTCCCTTATCGCTGAAGAGTATGCTGGGGATAAAGATGACGAAATTTCTTCCAACCAGCAGTTATCATCAGAGAGTCAAGCCAAGCTGAAGGATATAATCTTATTTCTGAAAAAGGATATTGTTGCTTTGGCCCAAGATTCAGACAAAATAAGGGAAATAGCAGAGCTTATTGATCAAGAGCTTCCCTCTAATCTCAAGGCCGCCATAGACGCTTTATCACACCTTGATGATCACTTTGCTGCTATCAAGAGAGCACACAAGAATATGTCCACCAAAGTTGATCTCGGAGAAAAGAAAAATGGCCAAGGAACAAGAGGCCAAGGAGCTCTATTCTAGCATCAAGTCAACCGAGCACCTCTTGAGCACCTTAGAACCGTAGCTGCAGGTCATGAGAGAAGAAAAAGCCAAACTTGAAGCTCAATTGGCTCAACCGAATGCCAATATTCAGTCTCATGAAACTAAGCTCGCAAATCTGCCATCTCTTGATTCGGCTAAATCCAAAATACAATCGAGTCATCAAGGAGACGCGGCAAATCAAAAGCAAACCGTCCAATATCCAAGATTCTCAAGAAGAGGACCAAAAAGCTCTTGATGAGGCCAACCGAATCAAGATTGATGCTCTTGCTGTTATCAATTCTTTCTTAAATGTATAGATGCTTGGCTTGTACTTGAAGATGTAGACACTTAGGCTTGGCCCTGTCATACTTGAAAACAATTTCTCTTCTCTTGAAAAGTAGATAATCTTCATCATTTTTTTTTCTTTCTTCTCTACTTCTGTTACCATTCGGCTCTTCCAATCACAACTGCACTCATAGACGCGTATATCAGCCGAACGTAATCGTTCCGCTTTGCTTCAAGCGTTCACTTTAGCCGAATAGCTCTCATCGCCTATTTAGCCGACCGAGCGTATGGTAACCGAATCGCGCAGTGAATGGCTCGGCCCAACTTAACATCGGCCCATAAACGTGGAAACCCTATTCCGTCGCTTGGCTTTCCCGCAGCTCCACGGCTCCCACGTTCATAAATAGGACCAAATCGGCTCCCACCATTATCACATCAAATACAAGCAGCTTGCTATCTTCTTCAATTTCTTCCACTTCCTCCTTGCCTTCAAGCCCAAAAACCCCCACCATCACCAATGGCGAGCGGCGGAGATCGCAATAAGCGTCCCGCCCAGACGAGGCGGAGGGGCAGAACCGGCGCCGGCGGTGAGATCTCCAATCCCTTGAGTTGTGCTACTCGATAGCTTTTACCCGATCTCGAATCTCTCCCCCTTTGCGGTTGCTTATCTTCTTGATCCGTTCCGGCTATCGGGAACACCGGCGACTACATCGCCAATGTCCGGAGGCGGGTCGCCCGGCCGGCACCCACGCTCCTCTTCCGCTTCCGCTCCCCGCTCCCCGTGGTGGACGCGGCGGAGGGAAGCAGCCGTGGTGGTCGCCGTCTGCGAAGAAATAATCTCCCCATCTTGTCTCGTGGTTTTTCTAAATTAGCCGATCTTGACGGTACCTCGTTTGTAGGACGGCGAGGATCGCACCGCCAATGGCGTTTCGGCACCGGGCCGCGGCGTTCGACGCCTCTCGCCCCGCGCCGGCTCCCGCTCCAGCCCGGCTCCCTGCTCCCCGCTCCGCACCGGCTTCCGCTTCGGCCTCATCGGGTCGGCCAGACGTTCCCATATGGGAGAGGAACGACGAGGAGATCCCGCCGTACGGCCGTTACGACGCCGCGTACACCGCCGCGAGCGGGATGAGGCGATGGAGCTTCTTGGTGAAGAAACCAAGAAGTTTGGGATCGCCACTGAGTTGGAGGACAACTGCCGGCAGATGAGCGAGGCCATCACCAGTATTTGCTCTTCGCCAATTGCCTTCAACCCATGTTCTTTCCGATTCATCTGCTCACTGATCCATCCTACTCTTTCTTTGCAGACCTCACCGCGGAGCTGGACCGCTTGAAGGTGGCGGCGACGGCGGCGGCCAACCACGTGAACGCCCAAGGGACGACGCTGGTGGAGCGCCTCGAGGCGGTACCTGGTCAGGTCGACCAGGTCGCCCTCCATGGCGTGCGCCTCGGCACTGCGCTCGGCCTGGCGGGGATGTCGTCCTGGACCGGGAGCGACTACGCTCAGATGCCGACCGGCTTCCGTGATGGGCTCCCTCACGAGGTCGACGGCATCGAGGGCATCCTGACGGGGTACGACGCCCACGGCGATGCTATGGCCAACGCCACCAACCCGGAGTCCGTCCTCAACAAGCTCTTCGCCGAGGAAGAGGAGTAGTTTGTAAATAGGATTGGCACGGGTTGTAAATAAAAAATGTTAATGAAGAATGTTGGCCTCCTCCCTGTTCTTGCTTGTCTGTGACGACGTTCATCTGTCACAATTGCCTTTTTGCAAATTTTTCCTTAGCTATAACTTGCTTGCAACATTCTTCCCGAACGAAAATCTTCCGAACGCACAACGTTGCCTTAGCCGATTAGATCTCGGTCCTGTTCCACGACTTGATGTTTTGTAGCGTAGCTCTTCAATTCTCTTTATCTTCTCCCGATAAACCTACCAGCTGAGAGATAAAATCAGACTGTTCACTTATACTTTAAAAATCTGACTAAAGGCGATACAACTGTATCGGCTATTTTTGTTCTGAAGACGATACACATGATATCGGCTATTTTGTACTAGAGGCGATATAAAAATATCGGCTATCTTTCTCCAACTTCTTTCCTTTGCTCTGAAGGCAATTTTATTCAATCGGCTATGCCACATTCACGTCAGAATCAAAGTTAAGATCCAACTTCGATACTTGGATAAAACTTCTTAAGATATCTGCCATTGATGGCTCTAGTAAGTTCTTCTCCAAACAATGTTTTCAATATATACGCATTACCAGGTGCACAACTGACAACCCGAAAAGGTCCTTCCCAATTCGGAGACCACTTGCCGAATATTCTGTCCTTGGTACCAATCGGTAATATCGTCTTCCAAACCAAATCTCCCTCTGCAAATTGTTTAACTTTAACTTTCTTGTTGTAGTATTTGGCAACACGCATCTTATTCTTTTCAATGTTCTCTAAAGCTTTAAGACGAATCAAATGCAAATCTTCCAATTCATCCATCATCAAATCCTTATAATCTTTTTCACAGTCCTTTTGTAACTCAACTCTCCTTGATCCTGATTGCAACTCCCAAGGCATTATAGCATTATGTCCATAAACCAACTCATATGGAGATGCTTGTGTGGATCCATGGCAAGCCATTCGGTAAGCCCACAATGCTTCATTAAGGACCAAGTGCCATCTCCTTGGCTTCTCATCGATCTTCTTCTGGATAATCTTGATCATGATCTTATTTGATGCTTCTGCTTGGCCATTAGCTTGCGCATAATAAGGAGAAGAATTATATAATCTTATCCCCATGCTTTCGGCAAAGTCACAAAACTCAAGAAGTGAACCGAGTCCCCGATCGTTGTAATGGTCTCGTGGAATCCCAAACCTATGAATTATATGCTCTTTGACAAAACTAATCATATTTTCTGATGTGACCTTCTTCAAAGGGATAGCTTCAACCCACTTGGTGAAATAATCTGTTGCCAACAACACAAATTTGTGTCCTTTGCTAGACGGAGGATTGATCTGTCCAATTAAATCTATACCCCATCCTCTGAACGGCCAAGGTTTAATTATTGTATTTAGAGCAGATGCAGGTGCTCTTTGAATATTACCAAATATCTGACAATCTCGACACCCTTTGTAATATTCAAAGCAATCCTCCAACATGGTCGGCCAAAAGTACCCTGTCCTTCTTATTATCCACTTCATTCGGTAAGCCGACTGATGTGCACCACAAGCCCCTTCATGGACTTCAAACATAATCTTCTTAGCTTCTTCTTGGTTCAAGCATTTGAGCAACACTCCATCTATAGACTTGTGGTACAATTGATCATCAAGAAGCACAAATTTAAGTGCCTTATACCCGAGCCTTCGGGAAACTTTCTCGAGATGGATCTTTCGGATAACTCGATAATGTCTCTTCTCCAATCATCTTTTATCTGATCACTATTGAAAGCACTTTCCTCTGCATAAACTTCATGATTTTCCCGATATCCGTATGGCTTGAGCTAATCTTTTTGCTTTTCCATTGTGCTCTCTCGGGTATATGTTGCAAAGTAACTACTGAAAAGCTTTTTAGAAGTTCCCTACATCGTTCATGGTACCCTTGTAGTACATCATTTTTGCATTCATATTGTCCTGTCAACTGATTGATTACCAACTCAGAATCACCAAATACCTCGACAAAGAATGACCTTTACTTCTATCAATAGCCGGAGCCCTCTAAGCAAAGCCTCATACTCGCTTGATTGTTAGTGACAGGATATTCAATTGAAAAAGCAAACTCAAATGTCCTTCCACGTGGGGATATCAAAAGAATACCAGCACCACCACCTTTGTCACATGATGATCCATCAAAAAATAACGCCCATGGGGCAATGTTAATCATATCAACAGATAAATCACGATGTTGAGTAATAAAATCGGCAATTGCTTGTCCTTTCACTGCTTTTGCCGACTCATACTTTAAATTAAACTCGACATAAGGCTAATACCCATTTGCCGATTCTGCCACTTAAAATCGGCATTGATAACATGTGTTTAATTACATCAAAACTAGATATCACCACACATTCGGCATTTAACAAATAGTGCCGAAATTTGGTGCATGAGTAATAAACACACAAATAGAGCTTTTCTATAGCCGAATACCTTGTTTCAGGATCTAGCAATTTTCGGCTAATGTAAGCTATTACTCTCTCTTTTCCATCAAACTCTTGCATAAGGGCCGATCCTATTGTTAGGTTATCAGCCGCCACATACAGCTTGAAAGGCTTCTCAAGTTGTGGAGGTACCAACACTGGCGGTGCCTTCATATATTGCTTGATCTCATCAAAAGCCTTTTGCTGTATGTCACCCCATAAATTTTTGATCCTTCTTGAGCTTCAACAATGGAGAGAAAGGCAATACTCTTTTCTCGATAAATTGGATATGAATCTCCTCACGAAATTAATCTTGCCCAAAGAATGATTGCAACTCGTAAGGTTAGTTGGGGGCACAACTTTGTCTATTGCTTCCATGCTCTTTTTCCCAACTTCTATCCCTCCTTTGTGTATCAAGAACCCCAAGAACTCACCAAAGACTCCAAAAGCACACTTATTTGGATTCATCTTTAAGCCATGTCTCCTTGTGCACTCCGAGTCTTCCTCAAATCGGCTAAATGTCCTTCATGGTCTCTCGGATTTGACTACCACATCATCAATATAAATTTCCACAATTTTGCCGATCAACTCATGAAAGATATAATTCATGGCTCTCTCGATAAGTTGCACCAAAGCATTCTTCAATCCAAATGTCATTACTATCCATTCAAACAACCCAATGTGGCCGGGACATCTGAATGCGCCTTTGCAATATCTTCAACCGCCATGAAAATCTGATTATAGCCAAAGATTACCATCCATAAAGCCGATGACTTCATACCGCCGCCGCATCCACTAGTAAATCGGCAACGGCATTGGATAACTATCCATGGGAGTAGCTTTGTTGAGATCTCTCGAAATCTATGCATACTCTCATCTTCCCATTCTTTTTGTAGACAGTACTATGTTTGAAATCCACTCGCATACCCGCATGGCCGAATAAAGTTTGCTTCAATCGCCTTTCAACTTCTTTCTTTACATCGGCCAATACCTCCTCTTTATATATCTTACGCGGAGGTTGTTTGAAAGGACGAAACCCAGGTTTTATAGGCAACTTATGTTCAACAATTGATCGATCCAATCCAGGCATCTCTGTATAATCCCAAGCAAAACAATCTTTGAACTCCTTCAGCAACTCAATCAATTTTAATTTATATTCTGGGTCTAAATCTGCACTGATAAACATCGGCCTTGACTTTGTGTTATCACCAACATCGATTTCTTCTAACTTGTCGGCCGACATAAAACCACGACCCAGTTTGCCCTTGTTGCCATCGATTGGATTGACCATTAAAAGTTACTTGTCGAGCCGATCGCTTGGATCGGGCCGTTGATCTCTGTCGAACACATTGACAGGACCTTCCTTCCATACCTTTCCCGAAAGGCGCCTAGTCCATCATATTCCCAATAAGCGAGCTCGGAGGTAGCAACACTCACCGAATCATCGGCTTGAACAACCTCTACATCATCTCCTACCCACCGAATGAGAATTTGATGCATAGTTGAGGGTATACAGCAATTAGCATGGATCCAATCCCTTCCAAGAAGCATGCTATATGCCCCCTTGCCATCAATGACAAAGAAAGTAGTGATCAAAGTTTTGGATCCAATCATTAGTTCAACATGTACTGCTCCACGAGTATCAGAAGCATTGCCAGCAAAATCTCTAAGGATCATGTCAGTTTGCAACAAATCCTCACTTGTCATACCAAGCTTTCTGAAAGTAGCATAGGGCATAATATTGATAGCAGCCCTCCATCAACAAGCATCTTGGTTAAAGGCTTGCCATTGACATATCCTTTCAGGTATAATGGTTTCAGATGACGATTTTTAACTGGTTTGTCAAAGATTGCTTGCCGAGTCAATACAAGTTGAGCCATCAGATCTCGGCATTCAGTTTCATCAAAGTCTGAGTACACTTCATCTTGAACTTCTTGACCTTGAGGAGCTTTGAACTCCAATGGAATAAAGAATACCATGTTAGTATCAGCCGAAGGACCCTGTCCATCATCCTTTTTCTTAGGACACCACACTGGCTTCTTTTCGGCTAATTCTTGCTTCAGCTCTTGATTCCTCAAACGCTGAACTCTTCTCTTCTGGCTTTTCCGCAGACCAGGAGGGCACCATTGACCTCTCTGCCACTTGTAGGAGCTCTCTTCTGCATTATGAGCACTGCTGTGAGCCCAAGCTTGGTCTCGCAAATCTTTTCCTCTCGATATTCATCAAAACTGTTTATTTTTAGGCGCCGATCGTTCTCTGGAACTCTCATTCCAAGTCTATCATGAACGGGACGGCGGTTGACTCGAGATTGCCTGTACTCTGAATATTGATCACTGCATTCAGGGCAATTATTTCTGGCAGGCAACTTCAAGCCTTCATTCCAACAATGTCTGAAGAAGGAACAATTCCAATGAGATTGCTCTTGCTCTCTCCTGTACTCTTCTTGTTCTCTTTGGCGCACCTCTGCCTCATATCTCCGACGTTCTGCCATGAACCTGCGCTCCTCTTCAATGTACTGCTGTTCCTCATCATATTCCATCTTCTTTTCCCACTGCCACTTATTTAACAAGTGTCGTGCTGTAACTTTGCGCTTCGGATCAGCGTGTATTCGGCAATTTCCCTTAGCTGCATCTGAAGTCTGACCCTTCTCTGTTCGGCTATTTCTGAACCGTACTTGTTGCACTTCTTCCTTGGTAACTTGCCGATCAGGGTCAACAGCACCACTCTCCTTGGCTCTTTCAGAGGTTAATACCTTCATCTTTCCCTTTTCCTTGGATTCACTGGCCTCAACCATGCCTATAAAGAAAGAGACCATATTCTGAGGGAATGGGTTTTTATCTACTTTCATCTTGCCATCAAACCTCAAGTGTCCATCTTGAATAGCTTTCTGAATCTTTACTCTGAACACTCGGCAATCATTGATATGATGAGAACCTGTATCATGGAACCCGCAGTACTTCTTATCCTTTACCCCTTCAGGGCGCAGCATAGGATGTCCTTCTGGCAGCTTGATGCGTCCTTCTTGAACTAGAAACAAAAAGAGCTTATCTACTTTATTGACATCAAAATCATAAGATCCCTTTTGCTGCTTCACCCATCGATGACTGACCAAAGTAGGCTCTTTAGTCCAGTTCAGCTCTGCAGCAGCTACTTCATCTTCATCTTCATATTCAGATGCTTCTTCTAGAAATCCCTGATACATGTCAACAGTTGCACTGTTCTTCTGAAAACGAGCATCTCTCCTGAACCCTTGGGCTTGATTGCTCATTGCTTTGTCAATTTTTGTGCAAGCCGTCCAAGGTCTTCAAACTCCATGCCGAATAGCTTGTCTCGATATGTGGCAAAGATGCCCGCAATGACCAATTGTGCAAGTTGATCATCGGGAATAGTCAGAGAATAGCACATGTTCTTCGCTTCTCTGAATCTACGAAGATACTCCATTGGTGTCTCAGTAGTCTTCATCCTCATAGCCCATAGATCAACCATCTTCTTCTCATTGGTCCCTGTATAAAAGTATGAATGAAACTTTTGCTCCAATTCTGCCCATGTACCAATGGAATTGGCCGGCTGCGAAGCAAACCACGTGAAAGCCGGCCCCGTCGCTGACATAGGAAAATATCTCGATCTTCCAAGCTTCATCAAGCCAGCGCTTCTCCAAGTTGCATCGATATCCACGACATGCTCAATGGTACGGTGTCATCTTGACCGAGAATTTGGTCAAATCCGTTGGTGGCTTAACTCTTGGTGGAAGAGCTACCCCGTTGTACCATTCGGGAAAGGAGATTTGTATGCATATGTCGATGCTTTGGTTTCAGGCCGAATTGATTCTCGCATCATATCGCCCATTCTCGCTTAGGAGCTCATCATTTGCATCTTTCGCTCCCCGTCTTCTAGAAGGTACTCCCGATGCACTCTTGTATCCCGGATTTGGCAAAGCACTCGAGCACCGTAATCGTGAATTCAGTGTACCCATCTCCATAGACACTCTTCTCGCAATCTATTTGCCACTCGGGGAGATCTTGGGGAGATCTTTGCACCAAAAGCTACTTGGCCATAAGTTTGCTATTACAAATAGCCCCATCCTTGCTTGTACCGATTATCTCTTCTCCTCCATTTGACTTTCCCGAAGATTGCCGAGTGTTGAAGTACACTGTCCATCTCCAAATCTTGCTTCAAATCGTTGCACCACCAAAGTTTCAGCCATGATCTTGGCCATAAACATAGTGTTCCTACAGCTTTGTAGATGGCTCCAACTACCCTCTCGTCTCCTCTTCATCAAGTCATCGATCGACCAGAGAAGAACTTTTCTTTTTCATTACAAATATCGACATTTCCATCTTGCTTGCTTGTACCGGTCACATTATCTCTTCAATTTCCGATCCTCCAAATTTGACTTTCCAAAAAGTGTGTTGACGCAAAATGTGACCGCCTCGCGTCTCACACACAAAGAAGATTGCTTCAATTGAATCCGTGTTGAACCTGAAAATCGACAAGGGATAAAACGATAAGATCATAACTGGAACGTGCTGGGTGAGACCAGATAGTCATCTTTAGCACCAATAATTAAGGATAAGTAACTTAATCATCTCAGCAACAAGTAATTCATTCGCTAAGATATGACACATGAATAAAGCCAACCGCCGAATGCGTGTAAACAAGACATGTTTGAACAAGATTAAATCATCAAAGCATATCAAACTAAATCTCAGTTTAAAGCATCATCAAGCACCAATAATTAAGGATAAGTAACTTATAAATATAAATCTACTAAATAACACATGCATAGGCTACTCCAACTAGTCTCGCCGCACGTCTAGCCTTCATAAACCCGTCAAGCGTAAACCCAAGCAAGCTAATCCACCGCATGATACCACTCACTATGAATTTACACCACTCCTTACTACTAGATCAATCCACCGCATGATACAATCTAACAATAAAGAGCTAAAAGCACGTAATTACCTAACAGATCTATAAATACTCGCTACATGTATAAGCATAACCGTATCGGCAAGATTGCCGAATCGGGGTCCATGAAGAAGGAACAAACAAGTAACATGTAAAAGAAACCTATCAGATTAAACCGATCTCTAGTCCACCGGATGACTAGCTCTAGAGTAACCCAAAGACCTGCATCGCCGCACGGTACCCGGTCCCGTCAAGGCTTATCTACATCTAACGTGAATGAACCCACAACATGTGACAATCTAGATCGATCTAATTCGGCTATATGAGCTTGATCTACTTGAATATCGAATAAGCATGAAAGGAACGATCAACAAGCCGAAAGAGTATCAATCTAGATTGGGCAAAAGAGTGTTGCAAATAATTAAACATTAAATAAAGCAAGCAACACGTGATAACTTAATGAATCTATTAGATCTTGCCAAATCTAAGAGAGCCGATAACTATCTTTACTCATGTCTTAATCCGCCGCACGATACAAGGCACAAGCAAAAACTTCCCATCATTAAGCTTAAATCCGCCGCACGATACTAAGCAAAACGGATGAGACTACTTGCATCACATCTAAATCCGCCGCACGATACTAGACATGATAGCAAGGTTGCCGGACTTACGGAGGTCGACGGATCGATTGGCCCTCTCGAAGAACTCGACGACACGACTAAAAGGACTCGAAGGGTGGCACGTAGCCGGTTGTATTGAATTGGTTGTGAACCCTTATTACAATGGTCGAGGGTTTATATTTATACCCCGGATGTAACACGAATCCTAAGCACTTACGAGCTATCTAAACAAAATTGGAAAGACAAAGACACGCTAACTCTATCCATAATCGGAGTCCTTGACCATCACGACTCCTTCCCTTTTCGATCAGCTTCCTTTCCCTTTTCAGCCTTCAAACGAAACGGTTGCCGACCGCTTAACCATTTGCCGAACACACGGAAATTAGCCGACCGCATATGCATTTGCCGAATCTCTCTCTCTGCCGCCTGCGGGTCCACCTGTCATATCCCTGACCAAATTCTGGTGTTAACACCAGCGGTGTCAAAACGCCTTAACCATAGTGCATGGGCGTGCTTGACTTGGTGCGAGGAGCCGTAGGATGCGCAGGAACCGGCCGTGCGGCAGCAAAGTCGTGTGTGCAAATATGGCAGTTCTGGAGCCGTGGAGCCGAGGTTAAGTGCCGTTCAGGCTCTCGAGTGACGGCAAACGCTATGGTAGAGAGGCCAGAGGTGTCAAAATGCCTTAACCATGGCGTACGGCATGCTTGACTCGAGCCGGGAGCCATAAAATGCGTTGGAACCGACCGTGCGGCAAAGATGGTCGAGTGTGCAAATATGGCGCTTTTGGAGCCGTGGAGGCATGGTTAAGGGCCCTTCGGCTCTCGGGTGATGGAAAACTCTATGGTGGAGAGGTGAGAGGCATCAAAATGGCTTAACCATGGCGTACGGCGTGCTTGACCCGGTGCCGAGAGCCATAGGATGCACGGATCCGACCGTGCGGCAAACGACGTGTGTGCAATTATGGATGTTCGGAGTTGTGGAGCTGTAGTTAAGGGCCGTTCGTGCTCTCGGGTGATGACAAACATTGTGGTGGTAAGGCCGAGGCATCAAAATGCCTTAACCATGGCATACGGTCATGCTTGACCTAGTGTCAAGAGCCGTACGACACGCACGAACCGGCTATGCGGTAGCATATTCGTGTGTGCAAATATGGCGCTTCTAGAGCTGTGGAGCCATGGTTAAGGGCCATTCAGGTTCTCATGCGGCAACAAACGCTGTGGTGGAGAGGCTAGAGGTGTCAAAATGCCTTAACCATGGCATACGGGCTTGCTTGACTCAGTGCCGGGAGCCATAGGATGCGTTGAACCGACCGTGCGGCAAAGATGGTCGTGTGTGCAAATATGGCGGTTCGGGAGCCGTGGAGCCAAGGTTAAGGGCCGTTCGGGCTCTTGAGCGATGGCAAACACTATGGTAGAGAGGCCGAGGTGTCAAAATGCCTTAACAATGGCGTACGGGCATGCTTGACTCAGTGCCGAGAGCCATAGGATGCGTTGGAACCGACTGTGCGGCAGGATGGTCGTGTGTGCAAATATGGCAGTTTTGCAGCCGTGGAGCTGTGGTTATGGGCCCTTCGGGCTCTCGGGTGATGAAAAACTCTATGGTGGAGAGGTGAGAGGCATCAAAATGGCTTAGCCATGGCGTACGGGCGTGCTTGACCCGGTGCGAGAGCCGTAGGAAGCACGATCCGGGCGTGCGGCAGCACGGTCGTGTGTGCAATTATGGATGTTCGAGTCGTGGAGCTATAGTTAAGGGCCGTTCGGGCTCTCGGGTGATGACAAATATTGTGGTGGTGAGGCCGGAGGCGTCAAAATGCCTTAACCATGGCATACGGTCGTGCTTGACCTAGTGTCGAGAGCTATAGGACATGCAGGAACCGGGCCGTGCGGTAGCATAGTCGTGTGTGCAAATATGGCGGTTCTAGAGCAAAGGAGCCATGGTTAAGGGCCATTCAGGTTCTCGGGCAGCAATAAACGCTGTGGTGGAGAGGCGAAAGGTGTTAAAATGCCTTAACCATGGTGCATGGGCGTGCTTGACTTGGTGCGAGGAGCCGTAGGACGCATAGGAACCGGCCGTGCGGCAAAGAAAGTCGTGTGTGCAAATATGGCAGTTACGGAGCCGTGGAGCCGAGGTTAAGGGCCGTTCGGGCTCTCGAGCAACGACAAACGCTATGGTAGAGAGGCCGGAGGTGTCAAAATGCCTTAACCATGGCGTACGGGCTTGCTTGACTCGGTCTTGGAGCCATAGGACGCGTTGGAGCCGACCATGCGGCACCATGGTCGTGTGTGCAAATGTGGCGGTTTTACCCGTGGAGCCATGGTTAAGGGCCCTTTAGGCCCTCGGGTGATGGAAAACTCTATGGTGGAGAGGTGAGAGGCATCAAAATGGCTTAACCATGGCGTACGGGTGTGCTTGAACCGGTGCCGAGAGCCGTAGGATGCACAGGATCCGACCGTGCGCTAGCACAGTCGTGTGTGCAATTATGGATGTTCTGGAGTCGTGGAGCTATAGTTAAGGGTCATTCGGGCTCTCGGGTGATGACAAACATTGTGGTGGTGGGGCCAGAGGTGTCAAAATGCCTTAACCATGGCATACTTGTCGTGCTTGACCTAGTGTCGAGAGCATAGGACACGTAGGAACCGGGCCGTGTGCGGTAGCTCATGTTGGGTATTTTAAACGCACACGGAAAAATCCGCAAGCGTACGGATACCGATGTAGCTTTCACCCGGAGTATTCCGTGAGTATCGATTTCCACGGGGAATGTGAAGTGTACTAGAGAAACAAGGCCGTCCAAGGATAAAGATAAGAAAAGAAAGATATATATTTTTGGTGGGTAGAGAGGAACCTTCTAGAGTTTTCTAAGTTGATTGGATGATCAAAATCGGGCTTACTATACTATACTTACTATGGAGCAGCAGGTCCTTTCCAACTCTCGAAAAGACTGGGAAGATAGTAGTTGGGAGAAGGCTGCCTAGAGCTCTATGAAACACCAACCCGAACATGGTGGAATACAAAGGCCCGACAGAGTCACCCTGCTGGGCTACCACAACTATCCGTGGGATTGGGCGCAAACTCAGGTAAACTATAGCTTAGACACCACGTCTACACTAGCGTTTACTACTCTAATTATCTAGAATAACTAGAGCACTCAATATGAGCAGAGATCAAGTAAATAAAATAAAGTAATAATTAAATAAAGAACTGAACTTAGAAATAATGATTAAAGAACCTGGAGAGTAGCTGGAAGACGAACTAGATGCTGCAACTTTACAATGTTGAGGAAGATCCGACGATCCGGCTCCTCCTCGCTCTCTCCTCCTCTCTCTCTCCTATTTTCTAGATACAACTAGACGAACTAGAACTAGAACTAGATGAATTAGAGCTAGAACTAGATGAACTAGAGGGACCCTCTTCTACTAGGATGGAGGATGAAACCCTAGCTTTTGATCTCGTAGAAGAATAATGATGGCCACCCTAGGGGGCGCCCTCCTTATATAGCCCCGGGTGGAGTCGCCATGTCATCGATCCGCGTGAAGCGCCATGTCATCGATCCGCGTGAGGTGCCATGTCATCGATCCGCGTGAGGTGCCATGTCATTAATCCAGAGACTGTCTCCTATTGGCTAGAGGAGGGGGCACCACCTTAGCCTCTATGACAGGTGGACCCTCTTGCTTTGTCTCTATGTAAACATGACAGGTGGGCCATCCTCCTTTGTCTCTATGTAAACATGACATGTGGGCCCTCCTCCTTTGTCTCTATGTAAACATGACATGTGGGCCCTTTTTGGCTCTTTTCGATAACCCCTACGTAAATAGACATTCACCAAAACTCGTGGAAATTTGTCGGTTAAACCCCTAAGTCTATGGTGATATTACAATTATGCCCTTTTTAGCTATTTGTTGACGATTAAAAATAGGGGTTAACAACCGTCAACAAACTCCCCAAGCTTAACCTTTGCTCGTCCCGAGCAAAGCTAAACTCAAAGAAAGGATCGGGAGTTGCTACGGTGCTTTTATGCCTCAAAAATACACATGCGTTCAAACAGAACTCTCTTCCGGATTAGAGTGGACTATTCGACTTCAAACTTTCCCGTATTACCTTCCACCATGGGTCTTGTAGCCTTCACTTGGGTCTTGAGCAATTGAAAGACAACGCTCAAGTCAAGCACTATGTCTCTAGCTCTTTGATCTACCTTCATTCGGAGTTTTGCAAGATTTTCAAATAAAACTCGAGATTCCTTTGTATGATCCTCTCAAGTCTCTCATATGTGGTATTTCTGGATACTTACTAAGGCATTGATGTTGTATGCCTTCTCTCTTCTCTTGAGATATGTGGTATTTTTGGCATAAGGCATAGTACAGTGTGCCTTCACTATCTCACCCTACCTCTAATAAGCTTATGTGGAGTTTGTAGGTGGGAGCTTATACATGTGTTGCATAGTCAAACCATGGATCCGAAGAAACTGGACATACAATCAAATCAAGATGTGCATGTGTGTGGTCCTATATATGGGTTAAGTGGATATATGGTGGTAGTGGAAAATGGTGATGATGGATATAAGAAGAAACGAAGGGGTAGAGGGATGATAATGGTGAACACCGATTCTACTTTAGCTCCTTGAAGAAATTCATACCTCCCTTGAACTATGAAGAATTTGGGAGAACTTGGACAGCTGAAAATCTCTCTATGATGGGACATTCCTTCTTGCTCTTCTCTTCTCTTTCTTCTTTCTTTTTTTTTCTTCTTCTTTTTTTTTCTCTCTTTTTTTTTCTTTTTTTTTTTGATGAAGCACCGTGGTCTCTTCTTTGAAAACATTGACGGAGTAGCAGCAACGGATACTTGGAGCTTTATTGGATAACAGAAGGGGCTAGCAATGGATGAAGGGATATTTTTTATGCTCACTCCCAGTGTAGGAGTAGAACAATTTTAGGATGTGTCTAAATGGATGAATATGGTGGCGCATACTTCCAGGGTAGAAGTAGCGAGGGGTGCATGGTGTACGTGTGTGTGATCTTGACTTTAACCGTATGACAGTTTCTAAGGGTCAACACAATCGACCACACTCAAAGCATAAGTAAGTATAAGTGGACTTCCTAGTCTAGCAAGCATGTATATATGGCTGTGGTAGGAATTCAAACTCTCATCATACAGAACTCATCATGCAAAGCAGTTTAAATTTTCAAAAGATAAATTCTCTAGAACTCTAGTATCACTTAGAACAAGATAAACAAGCAGCTCGAGACCTTCCCATATCATACCCGTCAACCACCTAGACTTAGATCAAGCATTCGCTACCCACAAGTTTCGTGTTCGAGCAAATCTTAGATCAAAACAAAGTGTGTCCAAAACTTGGGAGAGTTCTAGGTTGAAAACAGTACTTGGAAGGAATTACGGCGAGCAACTATTCATCATATCCAAAAGAATTTATTCTAGGGACTTATTTGAGCATGCAAAAACTCATACACCCTCCTTTTATTTAAGAAACTAAAAATTATACAGAACTAAATATATATAGCAAGCGAAGTGGAATAAATAAGAAGGTAACGAGAAACACTTATCTAGATACACGGGGGTGCTCTCCCCCAAGCTAAATGTTGACGTAGTCTCTTACTCTTATGGTTCGCTGTCCGACTTCTAAATCCCGCACTCTCAAATAGACAACAAAACTTGTGGAACTGATTAAGCATTAGGCCTTAGTTGTCTAGAGCATGTACGACGAGGTTTCTATACTGGATCTTCAAATTGCAAGAATTCAATCACATCGATTTCTTCTATGTTTTTAGGTTGAAGAAAAACTTTCAAATGTTGACCATTTACCTTGAATATGTTACCTGAATCATCCTGAAGTGTGATAGCGCCATGAGATGCAACTTCAATCACCTTGAATGGTCCTTCCCATTTGCTTCTAAGTTTTCCATGACCGAAGAGCTTTACTCTTGAGTTGAATAATAGAACTTTGTCTCCAGGCTTGAACTCCTTGTGCTTGATTCTCTTGTCATGCCACCTTTTGGTTCTTTCATTGTAAATCTTGGAGCTATGGTAAGCCTTTTCTCTCCACTCTTCCAGCTCGGATATTTGCATCTGACGATTCTTGCCAGCTAGATGAAGATCCATGTTCCATTTCTTGATTGCCCAGTGAGCTCTGAATTCTAATTCAACAGGCAAATGGCATGTCTTCCCATATACTAGCTGATAAGGTGACATGCCTATGGGTGTTTTGTATGCAGTCCGGTATGCCCATAGTGCATCATGAAGCTTGTACTTCCACTTCTTTCCCATTTCGTCCACGGTCTTCTGCAGGATGTTCTTGATTTGCTTATTTGATGTTTCTGCTTGACCGCTTGTTTGGGGATGGTATGGAGTTGCAACATTATGCTTAACTCCATATTCTGTCAGGAATTGTTTGAAGCTCTTGTCAATGAAATGTGATCCTCCATCACTTATGACCATTCTAGGCGTGCCAAATCTTGGGAATATCACTTCATGGAACATCTTCCTCGGCGTTCTTGGAATCGCAGACTCGACATGGTATTGCTTCTACCCACTTGGACACATAGTCAACTGCCATTAAGATGTATTCAAAGCATCTCCAGTTTTTGGAATGGTCCCATATAGTCGATTCCCCAAACATCAAACAACTCTACTTGTAGGTTGTTCGAGAGGCATTGCATTCCGAGCATTGATGTTTCCATGTTTTTGACATCTCGGCACATCTTCTAACAAACTCCTTTGTATCTTGATACATCGTGGGCGAAAAAATCCACTTTGCCAAATCTTCGCATGCGTACGGAATGCTCCATAATGTCCTCCATAGGGTGATGCATGACATCTCTCTATAATTTTCATCGCTTCATCCATCGGGACACATTTCCGTAATAATCCATCGGAAACAGTCGATAGAGATATGGGTCATCCCATAAGTGGCACCGAGCATCATATTTGAGCTTTCTCTTATCTCCTCCTGGTGGGACATAACCTGCAACCATATAATTCACAATATCCGCGTACCAAGGGTTGGAGTGCGAAACCACGAGGAGTGTGTCGTCCCTTAGATAATCATTGATGGGCAACTCATGTGTTTCCTTATACTGGAGCCTAGACAAGTGATCGGCTACTGAATTCTCTACTCCTTTCTTATCCCTTATCTCTATGTCAAATTCTTGGAGTAAAAGAATCCAGCGGATCAACCGAGGTTTAGCATCTTTCTTAGTGAGCAGGTATTTAAGTGCAGCATGATCTGAATAAATGGTTACCTTTGCTCCAACTAAGTAAGATCTAAACTTGTCTATTGCAAAGACAACTGCCAACAACTCTTTTTCAGTGGTGGCATAATTGAGTTGTGGCCCAATCAAGGTTTTGCTAGCATAGGATATAGCATAGTGCTTTTTATCCTTTGTTTGGCCGAGAACGGCACCAACAGCAAAGTCGCTAGCATCACACATGATCTCGAAAGGCAGCGTCCAATTAGGTGGCTGGATGATTGGAGCTGAAATGAGTGCTTGTTTGAGAGTTTGGAAAGATTCATAGCACTCATTGTCAAAGATGAAAGGTGCATCCTTAGCTAATAGTCTAGTGAGGGGTCTAGTGATTTGACAAAAGTTTTTGATAAAACGCCTGTAGAACCCCGCATGGCCTAGAAAGCTTCGGATTCCTTTCACATTTGTGGGAGGTGGAAGTTGTTCAATAACTTCGATCTTTGCTTTATCCACTTCTATCCCACGTTCGGACACCTTGTGTCCTAGCACTATTCCTTCCCGAACCATAAAATGGCATTTTTCCCGAGTTCGGTACTAAGTGCTTTTCTTCACATCGTTGTAAGACTTTGTCTAGATTCTCCGACAATCATCAAAGGTTGTGCCATAGATAGTAAAGTCATCCATGAACACCTCCATGATTTTTTCGATCATGTCAAAGAAAATAGACATCATGCACCGTTGGAAAGAAGCTGGAGCATTACACAATCCAAACGACATTCGTCGGTATGCGAAAGTTCCATACGGGCATGTGAAAGTAGTCTTATTTTGGTCATCGTGGTGGATCGGGATTTGGTGATATCCGAATACCCATCAAGAAAACAAAAGAAAGAGTGCTTTGCAAGCCGTTCCAACATCTCATCGATGAAGGGTAATGGGAAGTGGTCTTTCTTTGTAGCCTTGTTAAGTTTCCGGTAGTCTATGCACATTCGCCACCCCGTGACGGTGCGCTAGGAATGAGTTCATTCTTCTCATTTCTAACAACCGTCATTCCTCCTTTCTTTGGCACAACTTGGACAGGCTAACCCACTCACTATGAGGGACGGGATAAATAATCCCAGGCGTGCAAAAGCTTAAGGACCTCTTTCGAACAACCTCTCGCATAGCATTATTAAGCCCGCGTTGGTGTTCTCTTGTTGGTGAGATGTCGGGATCCGTAGGGATACGATGAGTACAAAGAGCGGGACTAATCCCCTTGAGGTCATGGAGTGAGTAGCCTATGGCCGATTTATGTCTTTCTAGGACAAAGTGACAAGTCTGTTGGTTTCTTCTTGGGAAAGCTTGTCACTTATGATAACAGTGTTTCGGGTTGTTATTGAGAAAGACATATTTCAAGCCAAGAGGAAGAGGTTTTAGCTCTATTGGGGGTCGTGGTGGCAACTCGAAGGGGTCTAACTCTATAGGTTCTCGCTAGCTCTTCCTCTTCTTCAATGAAGTGTTCGGTATCAAACTGAGGTTGAGCTAAGTCTTCTAGAGATGCCATTAAGACTTCCTCAATAGGGTCTTCTTCGGGCTTGGGTTCTACTATCGCATTATGTGAGCGCGCAAGTGAGACATCTATAGTAGAGTTCCCTAGCTTTAAATTTAAGAGAGTTTGTTTTGGTCGCTCTTGAAAGAGTGTCCCCAAAGGTACACCAATCAAGAGGGATGTGTTTGAGATGTCATAGATATGAAAATCTAGAAAATACTCAAAGCCTCTTATGCGTAACATAATAGTCTTGATGACCCCATAACTTTCAAGAGTAACTCCGAAAGGAATTCTTAGAAGCTTATGAGATGGGATCAATGACTCATTGGGGCAAAGTTGTTCGGCCACAGCCTTTGACATAATGTTCATCCCAACGGTAGAGCTATAATAAGCCTCTATGGTGGTCCCCTTAAGGTTGCAACAAAAAGTCTCTAAGGGGGCAATGATTCGGGCTACCTCTCGTGGATAATTCCGTTTACGCCAACCACTCACGACTCATGATGGCCGAAAGTCCTTTAATGTGTTCCATTAAGAAAGGATCATTAGGTGGACCATCGTTATCCTCAGATGGTGCAGAGTGCACTGGAGGCTTTACTTGCATTGGAAAGTTTGAGGCATTCCTAAAATCTTCAAAAAGATCTACCTCGATTTCTGAGAGAAACGTGGTAGGATGGGGCTCCTCGACTTCCAATGTGGGTTGTGTTCCCATAGTGAGAGATTCTTTAGTAACCGAATCATTAGAAGGATCTAAAGGATTTTGAGATTCGGTTGCATTTATCTCCTTTTGTTGGTCAGAGATTGACTCGACTTCTTTTTCTTCTTTAGGAAACTCATCATATATGCCAGTGTAGGGGGTGTTTTCAAGTATTTTCTCTAGGATAGCTTCCCCCTCACTAAAGGACATGTGTATGAAGGAGCCTCCAGAAGATGTGTCTAGGAAGAGAGCAGCTTCTTCACTAAGACCATGATAGAAATGACTTAGAAAGACATGGCCAGGCAAAGAGAGGTCTAGGCCGGTGTTTTTAAGACTTGTGAACCTAGCCCAGGCTGCTCCTAGAGTCTCCTTCTCCTTCTGTTCAAATTTAAGAATTTCTATTCGAAGGGCATTAACAAGTTTAGATGGGAAGAAAGCGAGACCAAATTTGTCTCGAAGTTCATCCCAATCTCCCTTTACTCCTCCCGCATAATGAGTGTATCAATGTTTCGCTGTCCCTTCAAGGGAGAATGGAAACAGTTTCCATTTAATGGTCTCTTGTGCCATGCCGGCAATGGTTAGGCAGGAACACAAGTGCTCAAATTCCCTAAGGTGGATATAAGGATTTTCATCCTTTATCCCAAAGAAGGGTTTCGCCTGCACCATGGCTATAAAGCCAGGTTTGAATTTAAAGCTAGAAGCTGTGATTGGCTTTGATGATTGTGGTGGCTCTAGGAACTCAGCCTTTGGTGCAGAGAATTTACGAATAGGAGTGGAATCCATATGGTTGGTGGTGGTTGATGTTTGTGGTGAGGTGAGAATGGTGGTGAAAGAATGAAAAAAGGATACACGGGCTAACTTGGTTCTAAACTAGCACAGCTACCGTTCCCCGGCAACGGCGCCAGAAAGCTTGTTGGGTATTTTAAACGCACATAGAAAATCCGCAAGCGTACGGATACCGATGTAGCTTTCACCCGGGAGTATTCCAGAGTATCGATTTCCACGGGGAACGTGAAGTGTACTAGAGAAACAAGGCCGTCCAAGGATAAAGATAAGAAAAGAAAGATATATATATTTTTGGTGGGTAGAGAGGAACCTTCTAGAGTTTTCTAAGTTGATTGGATGATCAAAATCAGGCTTACTATACTATACTTACTATGGAGCAGCAGGTCCTTTCCAACTCTCGAAAAGACTGGGAAGATAGTAGTTGGGAGAAGGCTGCCTAGAGCTCTACGAAACACCAACCCGAATGTGGTGGAATACAAAGGCCTGACAGAGCTGTCACCTCTGGGGCTACCACAACTATCCGTGGGATTGGGCGCAAACTCAGGTAAACTATAGCTTAGACACCACGTCTACACTAGCGTTTACTACTCTAATTATCTAGAATAACTAGAGCACTCAATACGAGCAGAGATCAAGTAAATAAAATAAAGTAATAATTAAATAAAGAACTGAACTTAGAAATAATGATTAAAGAACCTGGAGAGTAGCTGGAAGACGAACTAGATGCTGCAACTTTACAATGTTGAGGAAGATCTGACAGATCCGGCTCCTCCTCAGCTCTCTCCTCCTCTCTCTCTCTCCCTATTTTCTAGATACAACTAGACGAACTAGAACTAGAACTAGATGAATTAGAGCTAGAACTAGATGAACTAGAGGGACCCTCTTCTACTAGGATGGAGGATGAAACCCTAGCTTTTGATCTGTAGAAGAATAATGATGGCCACCCTAGGGGGGCGCCCTCCTTATATAGCCCTGGGTGGAGTCGCCACGTCATCGATCCGCGTGAAGCGCCATGTCATCGATCCGCGTGAGGTGCCATGTCATCGATCCGCGTGAGGTGCCATGTCATTAATCCAGGAGACTGTCTCCTATTGGCTAGAGGAGGGGGCACCACCTTAGCCTCTATGACAGGTGGGCCCTCTTGCTTTGTCTCTATGTAAACATGACAGGTGGGCCATCCTCCTTTGTCTCTATGTAAACATGACATGTGGGCCCTCCTCCTTTGTCTCTATGTAAACATGACATGTGGGCCCTTTTTGGCTCTTTTCAGATAACCCCCTACAGAAATAGACATTCACCAAAACTCGTGGAAATTTGTCAGTTAAACCCCTAAGTCTATGGTGATATTACAATTATGCCCTTTTTAGCTATTTGTTGACGATTAAAAATAGGGGTTAACAACCGTCAACAGTAGCATAGTCGTGTTTGCAAATATGGCAGTTCTAGAGCGGTGGAGCCATGGTTAAGGGCCATTCGGGTTCTTGGGCGGCAACAAATGCTGTGGTCGGGAGGCCAGCGGTGTCAAAACGCCTTAACCATAGTGCATGGGTGTGCTTGACTTGGTGCGAGTAGCCGTAGGATGTGCGCGGAACCGGCCGTGCGGCGGCAAAGTCGTGTGTGCAAATATGGCGGTTACCGGAGCCGTGGAGCCGAGGTTAAGTGCCATTCATGCTCTCGAGTGATGGCAAACGCTATGGTAGAGAGGCCGAGGTGTCAAAATGCCTTAACCATGGTGTACGGGCATGCTTGACTCAAAGCCGGAGCCATAAAATGCGTTGGAACCGACCGTGCGGCGGCATGGTCGAGTGTGCAAATATGGCGGTTTTGGAGCCGTGGAGGCATGGTTAAGGGCCCTTCGGGCTCTCGGGTGATGGAAAACTCTATGGTGGAGAGGTGAGAGGCATCAAAATGGCTTAACCATGGCATACGGGCGTGCTTGACCCGGTGCCGAGAGCCATAGGATGCACAGGATCCGGCCGTGCGGCAGCACAGTCGTGTGTGCAATTATGGATGTTCTAGAGTCGTGGAGCTATAGTTAAGGGCCGTTCGGGCTCTCGGGTGATGACAAACATTGTGGTGATGAGGCCGGAGGCATCAAAATGCCTTAACCATGGCATACGGTCATGCTTGACCTAGTGTCAAGAGGCTGTAGGATTCGCACGAACCGGGCCGTGCGGTAGCATATTCGTGTGTGCAAATATGGCGGTTCTAGAGCCGTGGAGCCATGGTTAAGGGCCATTCGATTCTTAGGCGGCAACAAACGCTGTGGTGGAGAGGCTAGAGGTGTCAAAATGCCTTAACCATGGTGTATGGGCATGCTTGACTCAGTGCCGGGAGCCATAGGATGCGTTGGAACCGCCGTGCGCGGCATGGTCGTGTGTGCAAATATGGCGGTTCGGAGCCGTGGAGCCAAGGTTAAGGGCCGTTCGGGCTCTCGAGCGATGGCAAATGCTATGGTAGAGAGGCCGGAGGTGTCAAAATGCCTTAACCATGGCGTACGGGCATGCTTGACTCGATGCCGAGAGCCATAGGATGCGTTGGAACCGGCCGTGCGGCAGCATGGTTGTGTGTGCAAATATGGCGGTTTTGCGGCCGTGGAGGCATGGTTAAGGGCCCTTCGGGCTCTCGGGTGATGAAAAACTCTATGGTGGAGAGGTGAGAGGCATCAAAATGGCTTAACCATGGCGTACGGGCGTGCTTGACCCGGTGCCGAGAGCCGTAGGATGCACGGGGATCCGGGCGTGCGGCAGCACGGTTGTGTGTGCAATTATGGATGTTCGGAGTCGTGGAGCTATAGTTAAGGGCCGTTCGGGCTCTCGGGTGATGACAAATATTGTGGTGGAGAGGCCGGGCGTCAAAACGCCTTAACCATGGCATACGGTCGTGCTTGACCTAGTGTCGAGAGCTATAGGACATGCGGGAACCTGGCGTGCGGTAGCATAGTCGTGTGTGCAAATATGGCGTTCTAGAACTATGGAGCCATGGTTAAGGGCCATTCGGGTTCTTGGGCGGTAATAAACGCTGTGGTGGAGAGGCCAAAGGTGTTAAAATGCCTTAACCATGGTGCATGGGCGTGCTTGACTTGGTGCGAGGAACCGTAGGACGCATAGGAACCGGCCGTGCGGCAGCAAAGTCGTGTGTGCAAATATGGCAGTTCTGGAGCCGTGGAGCCGAGGTTAAGGGCCGTTCAGGCTCTCGAGCGATGACAAATGCTATGGTAGAGAGTCCAAAGGTGTCAAAATGCCTTAACCATGGCGTACGGGCTTGCTTGACTCAGTGCCGGGAGCCATAGGACGCGTTGGAACCGACCATGCGGCAGCATGGTCGTGTGTGCAAATGTGGCAGTTTTGCTGCCGTGGAGCCATGGTTAAGGGCCCTTCAGGCTCTTGGGTGATGGAAAACTCTATGGTGGAGAGGTGAGAGGCATCAAAATGGCTTAACCATGGCGTACGGGTGTGCTTGAACCGGTGCCGAGAGCCGTAGGATGCACAAGATCCGGCCGTGCGCCAGCACAGTCGTGTGTGCAATTATGGATGTTCTGGAGTCATGGAGCTATAGTTAAGGGCCGTTCGGGCTCTCGGGTGATGACAAACATTGTGGTGGTGGGGCCGGAGGTGTCAAAATGCCTTAACCATGGCATACGGTCGTGCTTGACCTAGTGTCGAGAGCAGTAGGACACGTAGGAACCGGGCCGTGCGGTAGCATAGTCGTGTGTGCAAATATGGCGCTTCTAGAGCGGTGGAGCCATGGTTAAGGGCCATTCGGGTTCTTGGGCGGCAACAAATGCTGTGGTCGGGAGGCCGGCGGTATCAAAACGCCTTAACCATAGTGCATGGGCGTGCTTGACTTGGTGCGAGGAGCCGTAGGATGCGCGGAACCGGCCGTGCGGCAGCAAAGTCGTGTGTGCAAATATGGCGGTTCCGAGCCGTGGAGCCGAGGTTAAGTGCCATTCATGCTCTCGAGTGACGGCAAACGCTATGGTAGAGAGGCCAGAGGTGTCAAAATGCCTTAACCATGGCGTACGGCATGCTTGACTCGAGCCGGGAGCCATAAAATGCGTTGGAACCGACCGTGCGGCGGCATGGTCGAGTGTGCAAATATGGCAGTTTTGGAGCCGTGGAGCCATGGTTAAGGGCCCTTCGGGCTCTCGGGTGATGGAAAACTCTATGGTGGAGAGGTGAGAGGCATCAAAATGGCTTAACCATGGCATACGGGCGTGCTTGACCTGGTGCCGAGAGCTGTAGGATGCATAGGATCCGGCCGTGCGGCGGCACGGTGTGTGTGCAATTATGGATGTTCTAGAGTCGTGGAGCTATAGTTAAGGGCCGTTCGGGCTTTCGGGTGATGACAAACATTGTGGTGGTGAGGCCGGAGGCATCAAAATGCCTTAACCATGGCATACGGTCATGCTTGACCTAGTGTCAAGAGTCAGTAGGACACGCACGAACCGGGCCGTGCGGTAGCATATTCGTGTGTGCAAATATGGCAGTTCTAGAGCTGTGGAGCCATGGTTAAGGGCCATTCGGGTTCTCGGGCGGCAACAAATGCTGTGGTGGAGAGGCCAGAGGTGTCAAAATGCCTTAACCATGGTGTACGGGCATGCTTGACTTAGTGCCGGGAGCCATAGGATGCGTTGGAACCGACCGTGCGGCAGCATGGTCGTGTGTGCAAATATGGCGGTTCGGAGCCGTGGAGCCAAGGTTAAGGGCCGTTCGGGCTCTCGAGCGATGGCAAATGCTATGGTAGAGAGGCCGGAGGTGTCAAAATGCCTTAACCATGGCGTACGGGCATGCTTGACTCGGTGCCGAGAGCCATAGGATGCGTTGGAACCGACCGTGCGGCAGCATGGTCGTGTGTGCAAATATGGCGGTTTGCGGCCGTGGAGCCGTGGTTAAGGGCCCTTCGGGCTCTCGGGTGATGAAAAACTCTATGGTGGAGAGGTGAGAGGCATCAAAATGGCTTAACCATGGCGTACGGGTGTGCTTGACCCGGTGCCGAGAGCCGTAGGATGCACGGGATCCGGCGTGCGGCAAAGCACGGTCGTGTGTGCAATTATGGATGTTCGAGTCGTGGAGCTATAGTTAAGGGCCGTTCGAGCTCTCGGGTGATGACAAATATTGTGGTGGTGAGGCCGAGGCGTCAAAATGCCTTAACCATGGCATACGGTCGTGCTTGACCTAGTGTCGAGAGCTATAGGACATGCGAGGAACCGGCCGTGTGGTAGCATAGTCGTGTGTGCAAATATGGCGTTCTAGAGCTATGGAGCCATGGTTAAGGGCCATTCGGGTTCTCGGGCGGTAATAAACACCTTGTGGTGGAGAGGCCAAAGGTGTTAAAACACCTTAACCATGGTGCATGGGCGTGCTTGACTTGGTGCGAGGAGCCGTAGGACGCATAGGAACCGGCCGTGTGGCAAAGCAAGTCGTGTGTGCAAATATGGCGGTTCGGAGCCGTGGAGCCGAGGTTAAGGGCCGTTCGGGCTCTCGAGTGACGACAAACGCTATGGTAGAGAGGCCGAGGGTGTCAAAATGCCTTAACCATGGTGTACGGGCTTGCTTGACTCGGTCGGGAGCCATAGGACGCGTTGGAACCGACCATGCGGCGGCATGGTCGTGTGTGCAAATGTGGCGTTTTACCGCCGTGGAGCCATGGTTAAGGGCCCTTCGGGCTCTCGGGTGATGGAAAACTCTATGGTGGAGAGGTGAGAGGCATCAAAATGGCTTAACCATGGCGTACGGGTGTGCTTGAACCGGTGCCGAGAGCCGTAGGATGCACAGGATCCGGCCGTGCGCCGGCACGTCGTGTGTGCAATTATGGATGTTCTGAGTCGTGGAGCTATAGTTAAGGGCCGTTCGGGCTCTCGGGTGATGACAAACATTGTGGTGGTGGGGCTAGAGGCGTCAAAACACCTTAACCATGGCATACGGTCGTGCTTGACCTTGTGTCGAGAGCTGTAGGACACGTAGGAACCGGCTGTGCGGTAGCATAGTCGTGTGTGCAAATATGGCAGTCCTAGAGCGGTGGAGCCATGGTTAAGGGCCATTCGGGTTCTTGGGTAGCAACAAATGCTGTGGTCGAGAGGCCAGCGGTGTCAAAACGCCTTAACCATAGTGCATGGGCGTGCTTGACTTGGTGCGAGGAGCCGTAGGATGCGCAGGAACCGGCCGTGCGGCAGCAAAGTCGTGTGTGCAAATATGGCAGTTTTGGAGCCGTGGAGCCGAGGTTAAGTGCCGTTCAGGCTCTCGAGTGACGGCAAACGCTATGGTAGAGAGGCCAGAGGTGTCAAAATGCCTTAACCATGGCGTACGGGCATGCTTGACTCGGGCCGGGAGCCATAAAATGCGTTGGAACCGACCGTGCGGCAGCATGGTCGAGTGTGCAAATATGGCGGTTTTAAAGCCGTGGAGGCATGGTTAAGGGCCCTTCGGGCTCTCGGGTGATGGAAAACTCTATGGTGGAGAGGTGAGAGGCATCAAAATGGCTTAACCATGGCGTACGGGCATGCTTGACCCGGTGCCGAGAGCCATAGGATGCACGGGATCCGGCCGTGCGCCGGCACGGTCGTGTGTGCAATTATGGATGTTCGGAGTCGTGGAGCTATAGTTAAGGGCCGTTCGGGCTCTCGGGTGATGACAAACATTGTGGTGGTGAGGCCGGAGAGGCATCAAAACACCTTAAACATGTCATACGGTCATGCTTGACCTAGTGCCGAGAGCTATAGGACACGCACGAACCGGCTGTGCGGTAGCATATTCGTGTGTGCAAATATGGCAGTTCTAGAGCTGTGGAGCCATGGTTAAGGGCCATTCAGGTTCTCAGGCGGCAACAAACACTGTGGTGGAGAGGCTAGAGGTGTCAAAATGCCTTAACCATGGCGTACGGGCATGCTTGACTAGGTGCCAGGAGCCATAGGATGCGTTGGAACTAACCATGCGGTAGCATGGTCGTGTGTGCAAATATGGCAGTTCTGGAGCCATGGAGCCAAGGTTAAGGGCCGTTCAGGCTCTCGAGCGATGGCAAACGCTATGGTAGAGAGGCCAGAGGTGTCAAAATGCCTTAACCATGGCGTACGGGCATGCTTGACTCAGTGCCGAGAGCCATAGGATGCGTTGGAACCGACCGTGCGGCAGCATGGTCGTGTGTGCAAATATGGCAGTTTTGCAGCCGTGGAGCCATGGTTAAGGGCCCTTCGGGCTCTCGGGTGATGAAAAACTCTATGGTGGAGAGGTGAGAGGCATCAAAATGGCTTAACCATGGCGTACGGGCGTGCTTGACCCGGTGCCGAGAGCCGTAGGATGCACAGGATCCGGCCGTGTGGCAGCACAGTCGTGTGTGCAATTATGGATGTTCTGGAGTCGTGGAGCTATAGTTAAGGGCCGTTCGAGCTCTCGGATGATGACAAATATTGTGGTGGTGAGGCCAGAGGCGTCAAAATGCCTTAACCATGGCATAAGGTCGTGCTTGACCTAGTGTCGAGAGCTATAGGACATGCGAACCGGGCCGTGCGGCAGCACAGTCGTGTGTGCAATTATGGATGTTCTAGAGCCGTGGAGCCATGGTTAAGGGCCATTCGGGTTCTCGGGCGGTAATAAACACTGTGGTGGAGAGGCCAAAGGTGTTAAAATGCCTTAACCATGGTGCATGGGCGTGCTTGACTTGGTGCGAGGAGCCGTAGGACGCATAGGAACCGGCCGTGCGGCAAAGAAAAGTCGTGTGTGCAAATATGGCGGTTACGGAGCCGTGGAGCCGAGGTTAAGGGCCGTTCGGGCTCTAGAGCGATGACAAACGCTATGGTAGAGAGGCCGAGGTGTCAAAATGCCTTAACCATGGCGTACGGGCTTGCTTGACTCGGTCGGAGCCATAGGATGCGTTGGAACCGACCATGCGGCGGCATGGTCGTGTGTGCAAATGTGGCGGTTTTGGAGCCGTGGAGCCATGGTTAAGGGCCCTTCGGGCTCTCGGGTGATGGAAAACTCTATGGTGGAGAGGTGAGAGGCATCAAAATGGCTTAACCATGGCGTACGGGTGTGCTTGAACCGGTGCCGAGAGCCGTAGGATGCACGGGATCCGGCCGTGCGCCGGCACGACAGTCGTGTGTGCAATTATGGATGTTCTAGAGTCGTGGAGCTATAGTTAAGGGCCGTTCGGGCTCTCGGGTGATGACAAACATTGTGGTGGTGGGGCCAGAGGTGTCAAAATGCCTTAACCATGGCATACGGTGGTGCTTGACCTAGTGTCGAGAGCTGTAGGACACGTAGGAACCGGCTGTGCGGTAGCATAGTCGTGTGTGCAAATATGGCAGTTCTAGAGCGGTGGAGCCATGGTTAAGGGCCATTCGGGTTCTTGGGCGGCAACAAATGCTGTGGTCGAGAGGCCAGCGGTGTCAAAATGCCTTAACCATAGTGCATGGGCGTGCTTGACTTGGTGCGAGGAGCCATAGGATGCGCAGGAACCGGCCGTGTGGCAGCAAAGTCGTGTGTGCAGCCGTGGAGCCGAGGTTAAGGGCCGTTCAGGCTCTCGAGCGACGACAAACGCTATGGTAGAGAGGCCAGAGGTGTCAACATGCCTTAACCATGGCGTACGGGCTTGCTTGACTCAGTGCCGGGAGCCATAGGACGCGTTGGAACTGACCACGCGGCAGCATGGTCGTGTGTGCAAATGTGGCAGTTTTACTGCCGTGGAGCCATGGTTAAGGGCCCTTCAGGCTCTCGGGTGATGGAAAACTCTATGGTGGAGAGGTGAGAGGCATCAAAATGGCTTAACCATGGCGTACGGGTGTGCTTGAATCGGTGCCGAGAGCCGTAGGATGCACAGGATCCGGCCGTGCGCCAGCACAGTCGTGTGTGCAATTATGGATGTTCTGGAGTCGTGGAGCTATAGTTAAGGACCGTTCAGGCTCTCGGGTGATGACAAACATTGTGGTGGTGGTGCCACAGGTGTCAAAACACCTTAACCATGGCATACGGTCGTGCTTGACCTAGTGTCGAGAGCTGTAGGACACGTAGGAACCGGCTGTGCGGTAGCATAGTCGTGTGTGCAAATATGGCAGTTGTAGAGCGGTGGAGCCATGGTTAAGGGCCATTCGGGTTCTTGGGCGGCAACAAATGCTGTGGTCGAGAGGCCAGCGGTGTCAAAACGCCTTAACCATAGTGCATGGGCGTGCTTGACTTGGTGCGAGGAGCCGTAGGATGCGCAGGAACCGGCCGTGCGGCAGCAAAGTCGTGTGTGCAAATATGGCAGTTCTGGAGCCGTGGAGCCGAGGTTAAGTGCCGTTTAGGCTCTCGAGTGACGGCAAACGCTATGGTAGAGAGGCCAGAGGTGTCAAAATGAACCATGGCATACAGGCATGCTTGACTCAGAGCCGGGAGCCATAAAATGCGTTGGAACCGACTGTGCGGCAGCATGGTCGAGTGTGCAAATATGGCAGTTTTGGTACCGTGGAGGCATGGTTAAGGACCCTTTAGGCTCTCACGTGATGGAAAACTCTATGGTGGAGAGGTGAGAGGCATCAAAATGGCTTAACCATGGCGTACGGGCGTGCTTGACCCGGTGCCGAGAGCCATAGGATGCACAGATCCGGCCCGTGCGGCGGCACGGTCATGTGTGCAATTATGGATGTTACGAGTCGTGGAGCTGTAGTTAAGGGCCGTTCAGGCTCTCGGGTGATGACAAACATTGTGGTGGTGAGGCCAGAGGCATCAAAACGCCTTAACCATGGCATACGATCATGCTTGACCTAGTGTCAAGAGCTGTAGGACACGCACGAACCGGCTGTGCGGTAGCATATTCGTGTGTGCAAATATGGCAGTTCTAGAACTATGGAGCCATGGTTAAGGGCCATTCAGGTTCTCAGGTGGCAACAAACGCTATGGTGGAGAGGCTAGAGGTGTCAAAATGCCTTAACCATGGCGTACGGGCATGCTTGACTCAGTGCCAGGAGCCATAGGATGCGTTGGAACTGACCGTGCGGCAGCATGGTCGTGTGTGCAATTATGGCAGTTCTGGAGCCGTGGAGCCAAGGTTAAGGGCCGTTCAGGCTCTCGAGCAATGGCAAACGCTATGGTAGAGAGGCTAGAGGTGTCAAAATGCCTTAACCATGGCGTACGGGCGTGCTTGACTCAGTGCCGAGAGCCATAGGATGCATTGGAACCGACCGTGCGGCAGCATGGTCGTGTGTGCAAATATGGCAGTTTTGTAGCCGTGGAGCTGTGTAACAACTCCAGTTTTTAGGCTTAACAAATCTTGCATCTCATGAGCATAATCATCTCATAAGCATCATATGTGCATTTTGTGGTAGCAATTGGTTGAGTGCTTGTATTAAAATGCAAATGGGGTTTTCAAAGTTGTTGCTAGAAGTTATATTTGGGTTGCTTTTCTCAAAATGGAGCTTTAACAAAGTTTATGCAGAAAATTATTTCAAGAAAACTTTGTTTTGACACCGAGTCATGAAAATGCTTTTTAGCCCTTCAAAATGGCCAAAAACAGTGTCTAAATAATATTTAATATTATTTTTATAATTCAAATTTGGGCCAAATTCACATTTTCAAATCTAAGCCGAATTAGCAAAAACTTCCAACATGAAAAGTATTCTACTCACCAAATGGAGAAACTTTCATGTTTTGAGTTTTTCCAAATTCGCATTATTTTTGGAGTTATTCTTGGTCAAACGTTTCATGTCAAGACAAAACAAAGTGGGACCCACCCGGGGCCCCTCCTGTCATCATCCTTCCCTCCCCTGTCTCCTCTGCTTCGCGCGGCGGACCAGCAGCGCCGCTGCACGGCCAGCACGCACGCGCGCGCCGCCCGCCGCGACCGCCCGCCTGCCGACGACGTCCCCGCCCGCCGTGTCGCCCCTCCTAGCCGACAATCAGCGCCTCTGCCTTGTCCTGCCACCCGCCGCTGCCACTGTCGTCCGCCGCGTTCACCGTCGCCTCGGCTGCACGCCGCGCGCCGACAAACGAGAGCGCCAAGCGCTACGCGACGTCGCCATCGAGCACGCGGACGAGCACTCGAGCACGCCGTCCTCGTCTGCGCGCCCTGCCCGGTCCGCTGAGCTCGCTGCGTCGAGCGCCGTTGCCGTCGTCGTGTTTTCCCCCGCCGCTCGCCCGTGACCCGGTCTCGTGCCACCGGTCCAAATTGGAGGGCGCCAGGTCGTCCTTATCTACCCTCGCACCACCACTCGCCATCCCCTGCTCCATCTTCGCCGCCAGCTTGCTGCTCGCGCTGCGGGACGAAAACGGCCAATCGACCGAAATCGCCGCCGGCGCCTGCAGCCAAGCCGCCACCGCAAACCTCATCCCCCGAGCCTCCTCGCCGTGATTCGACTGCGCCATTGCGTTCCCCAGCTCACGCTGCCCACTCGCCGCCTTTTCCCCACCGCCGCGAGCCGCCGGGTAGCCGCCGCCGTCCGCCCGTCGCCGTGCCGACGGCCGGCGCGGCCAGTCGCCTCGCACCGTCGCGGGCCCAGCCGTGGGCACGTGCGGGTGCGCGGGCCTCGCGCGGTGGTCCGCCGCCTCTCCCCTGCGGCCAGCGCACTGCCGGTTCGCCGGAAATCGGCCGACCGTCGACCTCCGCTCCGTCCCGTACGAGCGTCGAGAGGTAGAAGAAGGGTAGGAACGCTCGTGCAATTTGATTACACTTTGTGGATCTAAATGCAAAGTGCCTAGACTCATTGGTTCGCAGATCTGGGCCCGAGAAATTTGATGAAAGTCTAGGGGTTCGAGGCAAAAGTGTTGTCCTTTTCTGATTTCCGTAATTATAAGAAAATAGATTTCCAGAAATTGTTTACAAGCTTGTAAAATCCATAACTTGCTCATTTTAGCTCCGATTTGAGTGATTCAACTTGCGTTATTTTTCTTGTGATGTGAACTATGCAGTAAAAATATCATATGCCATGTTTGTAACACTTTTCTGTGTAGCTTTATTTAATTATTGATCTACATACAATCTTTAGAAAATGCATAATAAATATAATATTGCTCAGAAAAATATGGTTTTGGTCTTGTTGGTCTTGTTTTGAGGTGCTCTGTCTATGAAAAAGATATCACTTGCATGTTTAGTGTAATTTTATAGAGTTGCAGTTCATGTGCCTATTATTGCTATGCTTCTTTTAAATTCATTAATAGAGTCCTTATATATAGTTAAGGGTTAATTCTTTTTGTGGACTGTTTATATGTCAGTAGGAAGTCATTTATGTGATTAACACATGAGTTTGCCATACTTCGTAATGCAAACTATTTATAGGTCCAATTAATTGTGTTGTCTTGTGAATTATGCATAGGGCAGTAGGTTTATCCAAATGGGATGACATTTGGTTGGTAGACTAGTATTGCCATGTTATGTCTACTGTAATTTTTGTAGGATTTTAGGAGTAGCCAATCATGGTGCTCCTGTTCAACTCTGGGATGTTCAAATTAGGGGTTAAGTCCATTGATGCTAGGCTAATCCAATTATAAGTTGGGTTTCTGGTTAACTTGTCTAAAGAGGATAGTTAGTGTGTTAGCTTGACCATCTACTGTTAAAGTTTCATGGTCATTGCATGAATGGTTTAGGAGTTATGGGTGTGACAAGATGGTCACCAGGGCTGTTTTAGTGGCTGTTTTGCCAGAATCAGTCCTGATGTTCTGTGTTTTAGGTGTAGTTAACCTGGGAATCAGTTTGTGATGTCTTCATATGTTTGATGGAGAATTTCATAAGCTTTCCAGAATGTCTTCATTCATATCCATAGGGTCTATGGTTATTTATTTATGATTTATTTACTGATCTGTTAGTTATATGGTTAGGACCAGTATTGATGCTTGAATAAGTGATGCTGTGTGCTAGGCTTATTGTCAAGTGTTTAAGGTGATTAGTGGTATGATGGGTGGTTAAGTAGAGTACTAGGATGAGTAGATCATGATGAATTGGTTAGGATGATTATGCTTGAGTGTAGTCTCTTTGGCTTTACTGACTTGTTAGCTGGTGATAATAGAAAGGGATGTCGTACTAGGATTACATTGTTGTAGTAGAAAACGTAGTAGATGACATGTGCTTATGGTACACATTCTTGGATGATGTTGACTACCTTGTAGAAAGAATAAGCAAAGCACGCATTCGCATGATCATACCATGTGTATTCTTAGTATTCATACATGCACCCACATCATACAGGATCGCTAGGAGAACAGGAACGTGATGTGGGACAATGATCCAAAGGAGGAGTCACCGAGGGGAACCACGGCACGTGAGGTGATCGAGGACCAGGAACCAGTCGTGGAGTGATCAAGTGCTGGGAGCTTCAACATTGATCGTATTAGGAAGGCAAGCCCCGGAGCATTTCTCCTACGGTTTGCAAAATGATTTACTTTGCGTCCTTTACTGTTTTTGATGCATTAAGTTTATAGGCGTTACTTGGAACCGTTACTGCATTATGAGTACCTTGATCCACCTGAATACCGTTACCCCTTTTAAGTTCAGGATCGTTCATACGCTTAGCACTGCTTAATTAGATCGGTAGAAGACGGGTGATTGACCCTCATCCGCGAGGTAGGTGGTTACTACCCTATGGTTGATACTATGGAGGTTGGTTAGAGAACATAACCATGTGGCCTTGTTAAATCACGACTAGTCGGAGTTTGTGGTGTGTTAGACCACGGAAACTCCGGCAATGTCACTTAATGGGACTATGGCTTTGTACGTCCTCGGATCATGTTGAACAATGCCTCACGTATAGCCGGAAGGATGCGGACATCCGACCGCGAAGCCTTGAGGATGTTTGGGCCGGAATTTCAGCGAGTTGAGTGTATTGCCCACAGCGCGGTATTAAAGCCGGTGGCCGGTCGCGCGGAGAGACTCGGTAGCCGGGCATGCCCCGGTGCAATCGTATTTGCTGAAATCCGCGATTCCACCCGAATAGACCAAGGTGATCTAATCGACTCCGACGGGAGATGTGTGGTTTGTGTGAGGAATACCCCGCCAGCTGGTTTGCAATTGATTATAATCGCCATCGTTCCTGGACAGTGAACACTTGACCGAGCAGCGGCACTGTCGCAAATCATTGTGAAAAATAGGATGGTTATGGTTCTATGTTGTTGATGCTGGTATGCTCAACCTGAAGGATAGGATAGTTTTGTTTGCTCATACCCTGGAGTTGGAGTAGTACAGGTGCTAACCTAGTGATGTCAGGATCCAACTTAAAAGATGTTAAGCTAGAGAGTCTTTTATAACTAAATGATTATTAATAAGCTCACCTTTTTATCGCAAGTTTAAATGAGTCAGCTACCCCACTCATAAAGCCTTGCATACTCCTTGGTGTCACTTTATTTTTGGTTTATGACGGGTAAGTCTAGCCGAGTACCTTCTTGTACTCGGGTTTTATTTCCCACTTGTTGCGAGATCATAAGACCTTTGCTTGGCAACAAGATGGACCTGTATCCCACTACGGGAGGATTAGACCTTGGGCAAGGTCATCTCTTATATCTCATACCTCTATGCTTTTGCTGGATTTGATGAAGGACCAGGCACTATTTTGAACTAAGTGTGCGTTTGTAAAACAACACTTTATTTTGCTTCCGCAGTTTGGTTTTCAACTTGGCAATGTAATAACTATTTCATAAACTCCGATGTAATCAATTACTTGTGAACTTATGTATTACTATGAACGGTTTTATGTTGAACTTAATTCGGTCTAGGCTGTATTGTGGAAAGTTTGAAATCCTTCGTGGTTTCACGGACTACCGGGTTGATATAAGCGTCATGTGCTAATTAAGTTGCTTAGGCGACATCATTAGTACATTATGTTTATATTAATTGGCCGGTTCTGTTACAAGCTGTGGTTAAGGGCCCTTCAGGCTCTCGGGTGTTGAAAAACTCTATGGTGGAGAGGTGAGAGGCGTCAAAATGCCTTAACCATGGCATACGGTCGTGCTTGACCTAGTGTCGAGAGCTATAGGACATGCAGGAACTGGCTGTGCGGTAGCATAGTCGTGTGTGCAAATATGGCAGTTCTAGAGCTGTGGAGCCATGGTTAAGGGCCATTCGGGTTCTCGGGCGATAATAAACGCTGTGGTGGAGAGGCCAAAGGTGTTAAAACGCCTTAACCATGGTGCATGGGCGTGCTTGACTTGGTGCGAGGAGCCGTAGGACGCATAGGAACCGGCCGTGCGGTAGCAAAGTCGTGTGTGCAAATATGGCAGTTCTGGAGCCATGGAGCCGTGGTTAAGGGCCATTCAGGCTCTCGAGCAATGACAAATGCTATGGTAGAGAGGCCAGAGGTGTCAAAATGCCTTAACCATGGCGTACGGGCTTGCTTGACTCGGTCTTGGAGCCATAGGATGCGTTGGAACCGACCATGCGGCAGCATGGTCGTGTGTGCAAATGTGGCGTTTTACCGCCATGGAGCCATGGTTAAGGGCCCTTCGGGCTCTCGGGTGATGGAAAACTCTATGGTGGAGAGGTGAGAGGCATCAAAATGGCTTAACCATGGCGTACGGGTGTGCTTGAACCGGTGCCGAGAGCCGTAGGATGCACGGGATCCGGCCGTGCGCCAAAGACACCGTGTGTGCAATTATGGATGTTCTGGAGTCGTGGAGCTATAGTTAAGGGCCGTTCGGGCTCTCGGGTGATGACAAACATTGTGGTGGTGGGGCCGAGGTGTCAAAATGCCTTAACCATGGCATACGGTCGTGCTTGACCTAGTGTCGAGAGCTATAGGACACGTAGGAACCGGGCGTGCGGTAGCATAGTCGTGTGTGCAAATATGGCGCTTCTAGAGCGGTGGAGCCATGGTTAAGGGCCATTCGGGTTCTTGGGCGGCAACAAACGCCGTGGTCGAGAGGCCAAAGGGTGTCAAAATGCCTTAACCATAGTGCATGGGCGTGCTTGACTTGGTGCGAGGAGCCGTAGGATGCGCAGGAACCGGCCGTGCGGCAAAAAAGTCGTGTGTGCAAATATGGCGCTTCGGAGCCGTGGAGCCGAGGTTAAGTGCCGTTCGGGCTCTCGAGTGATGGCAAACGCTATGGTAGAGAGGCCGAGGTGTCAAAATGCCTTAACCATGGCGTACGGGCATGCTTGACTCGAGCCGGAGCCATAAAATGCGTTGGAACCGACCGTGCGGCAGCATGGTCGTGTGTGCAAATATGGCGTTTTGGAGCCATGGAGGCATGGTTAAGGGCCCTTCGGGCTCTCGGGTGATGGAAAACTCTATGGTGGAGAGGTGAGAGGCATCAAAATGGCTTAACCATGGCGTACGGGCGTGCTTGACCCGGTGCCGAGAGCCATAGGATGCACGGGATCCGGCCGTGCGGCAGCACGTCGTGTGTGCAATTATGGATGTTCGAGTCGTGGAGCTGTAGTTAAGGGCCGTTCGGGCTCTCGGGTGATGACAAACATTGTGGTGGTGAGGCCGGAGGTGTCAAAATGCCTTAACCATGGCATACGGTCATGCTTGACCTAGTGTCAAGAGCTATAGGACACGCACGAACCGGGCCGTGCGGTAGCATATCGTGTGTGCAAATATGGCGTTCTAGAGCGGGGAGCCATGGTTAAGGGCCATTCGGGTTCTCGGGCGGCAACAAATGCTATGGTGGAGAGGCTAGAGGTGTCAAAATGCCTTAACCATGGCATGGGCATGCTTGACTTGGTGCGAGGAGCCATAGGATGCGTTGGAACCGGCCGTGCGGCAAAGAAAGGTTGTGTGTGCAAATATGGCGGTTCCGGAGCCATGGAGCCAGGTTAAGGGCCGTTCGGCTCTCGAGCGATGGCAAACGCTATGGTAGAGAGGCCGAGGTGTGTCAAAATGCCTTAACCATGGCGTACGGGCATGCTTGACTCGGTGTCGGAGCCATAGGATGCGTTGGAACCGACCGTGCGGCATGGTCGTGTGTGCAAATATGGCGCTTTTGCGGCGTGGAGGCATGGTTAAGGGCCCTTCGGGCTCTCGGGTGATGAAAACTCTATGGTGGAGAGGTGAGAGGCATCAAAATGGCTTAACCATGGCGTACGGGTGCTTGACCGGTGCCAAGAGCCGTAGGATGCACAGGATCCGGATGTGTGCGGCGGCACAAGTCATGTGTGCAATTATGGATGTTCGAGTCGTGGAGCTATAGTTAAGGGCCGTTCGGGCTCTCGGGTGATGACAAACATTGTGGTGGTGAGGCCGGAGGTGTCAAAATGCCTTAACCATGGCATACGGTCGTGCTTGACCTAGTGTCGAGAGCTATAGGACATGCAGAACCGGGCCGTGCGGTAGCATAGTCGTGTGTGCAAATATATCGGTTCTAGAGCCGTGGAGCCATGGTTAAGGGCCATTCGGGTTCTCGGGCGGTAATAAATGCTGTGGTGGAGAGGCTAAAGGTGTTAAAATGCCTTAACCATGGTGCATGGGCGTGCTTGACTCAGTGCGAGGAGCCATAGGACGCGTTGGAACCGGCCGTGCGGCAAAGAAAGTCGTGTGTGCAAATATGGCGCTTACGGAGCCGTGGAGCCAAGGTTAAGGGCCGTTCGGCTCTCGAGCGATGGCAAACGCTATGGTAGAGAGGCCATAGGTGTCAAAATGCCTTAACCATGGCGTACGGGCTTGCTTGACTCGGTGCGGAGCCATAGGATGCGTTGGAACCGACCATGCGGCAGCATGGTCGTGTGTGCAAATGTGGCGGTTTTGCCGCCGTGGAGCCATGGTTAAGGGCCCTTCGGGCTCTCGGGTGATGGAAAACTCTATGGTGGAGAGGTGAGAGGCATCAAAATGGCTTAACCATGGCGTACGGGTGTGCTTGAACCGGTGCCGAGAGCCGTAGGATGCACGGGATCCGGCGTGCGCGCCATCACGGTGTGTGCAATTATGGATGTTCTTGAGTCGTGGAGCTATAGTTAAGGGCCGTTCGGGCTCTCGGGTGATGACAAACATTGTGGTGGTGGGGCCGAGGTGTCAAAATGCCTTAACCATGGCATACGGTCGTGCTTGACCTAGTGTCGAGAGCTATAGGACACGTAGGAACCGGGCGTGCGGTAGCATAGTCGTGTTTGCAAATATGGCGGTTCTAGAGCGGTGGAGCCATGGTTAAGGGCCATTCGGGTTCTTGGGCGGCAACAAATGCTGTGGTCGAGAGGCCAAAGGTGTCAAAACGCCTTAACCATAGTGCATGGGCGTGCTTGACTTGGTGCGAGGAGCCGTAGGATGCGCAGGAACCGGCCGTGCGGCGCAAAGAAAGTCGTGTGTGCAAATATGGCGGTTCGGAGCCGTGGAGCCGAGGTTAAGTGCCGTTCGTGCTCTCGAGTGATGGCAAACGCTATGGTAGAGAGGCCAGAGGTGTCAAAATGCCTTAACCATGGCGTACGGGCTTGCTTGACTCGAGCCGGGAGCCATAGGATGCGTTGGAACCGACCGTGCGGCGGCATGGTCGTGTGTGCAAATATGGCTGTTTTGGAGCCGTGGAGCCATGGTTAAGGGCCCTTCGGGCTCTCGGGTGATGGAAAACTCTATGGTGGAGAGGTGAGAGGCATCAAAATGGCTTAACCATGGCGTACGGGTGTGCTTGACCCGGTGCCGAGAGCCATAGGATGCACGGGATCCGGCCGTGCGGCAAAGACAATCGTGTGTGCAATTATGGATGTTACGAGTCGTGGAGCTATAGTTAAGGGCCATTCGGGCTCTCGGGTGATGACAAACATTGTGGTGGTGAGGCCGAGGTGTCAAAAAATGCCTTAACCATGGCATACGGTCGTGCTTGACCTAGTGTCGAGAGCTATAGGACACGTAGGAACCGGGCCGTGCGGTAGCATAGTCGTGTGTGCAAATATGGCGTTCTAGAGCTATGGAGCCATGGTTAAGGGCCATTCGGGTTCTCGGGCGGCAACAAATGCTGTGGTCAAGAGGCCAGGTGTCAAAATGCCTTAACCATGGTGCATGGGCGTGCTTGACTTGGTGCGAGGAGCCATAGGATGCGTTGGAACCGGCCGTGCGGCAAATGGTCGTGTGTGCAAATATGGCGGTTCGGGAGCCGTGGAGCCGAGGTTAAGGGCCGTTCGGGCTCTCGAGCGATGGCAAACGCTATGGTAGAGAGGCCGAGGGTGTCAAAATGCCTTAACCATGGTGTACGGCATGCTTGACTCGGCCGGAGCCATAGGATGCGTTGGAACCGACCGTGCGGCGGCATGGTCGTGTGTGCAAATATGGCGCTTTTGGAGCCATGGAGCTATGGTTAAGGGCCGTTCAGGCTCTCGGGTGATGGAAAACTCTATGGTGGAGAGGTGAGAGGCATCAAAATGGCTTAACCATGGCGTACGGCGTGCTTGACCCGTGCCGAGAGCCGTAGGATGCACGGATCCGACCGTGCGGCAAAGCACGTCGTGTGTGCAATTATGGATGTTACGGAGTCGTGGAGCTATAGTTAAGGGCCGTTCGGGCTCTCGGGTGATGACAAACATTGTGGTGGTGAGGCCAGAGGCATCAAAATGCCTTAACCATGGCATACGGTCGTGCTTGACCTAGTGTCGAGAGCTATAGGACACGCAGGAACCGGCTGTGCGGTAGCATAGTCGTGTGTGCAAATATGGCGGTTCTAGAGCGTGGAGCCATGGTTAAGGGCCATTCGGGTTCTCGGCGGCAACAAACAATGTGGTGGAGAGGCCAAAGGTGTCAAAATGCCTTAACCATGGTGCATGGGCGTGCTTGACTTGGTGCGAGGAGCCATAGGATGCGTTGGAACCGGCCGTGCGGCATGCAAAGTCGTGTGTGCAAATATGGCGGTTCCGGAGCCATGGAGCCGAGGTTAAGGGCCGTTCGGGCTCTCGAGCGATGACAAACGCTATGGTAGAGAGGCCGAGGTGTCAAAATGCCTTAACCATGGCGTACGAGCATGCTTGACTCAGTGCCGAGAGCCATAGGATGCGTTGGAACCGACCATGCGGCAGCATGGTCGTGTGTGCAAATATGGCGCTTTTGCGGCCGTGGAGCCATGGTTAAGGGCCCTTCAGGCTCTCGGGTGATGAAAAACTCTATGGTGGAGAGGTGAGAGGCATCAAAATGGCTTAACCATGGCGTACGGGCGTGCTTGACTCGGTGCCGAGAGCCGTAGGATGCACAGGATCCGGATGTGCGGCAGCACAGTCGTGTGTGCAATTATGGATGTTCTGGAGTCGGGGAGCTATAGTTAAGGGCCGTTCGGGCTCTCGGGTGATGACAAATATTGTGGTGGTGAGGCCAGAGGTGTCAAAATGCCTTAACCATGGCATACGGTCGTGCTTGACCTAGTGTCGAGAGCTATAGGACATGCGTAGGAACCGGCCGTGCGTAGCATAGTCGTGTGTGCAAATATATCGCTTCTAGAGATGTTGAGCCATGGTTAAGGGCCATTCGGGTTCTTGGGCGGCCACAAACGCTGTGGTGGAGAGGCGAAAGGTGTTAAAATGCCTTAACCATGGTGCATGGGCGTGCTTGACTTGGTGCGAGGAGCCGTAGGATGCGCAGGAACCGGCCGTGCGGCAAAGAAAGTCGTGTGTGCAAATATGGCGCTTCTGGAGCCATGGAGCCGAGGTTAAGTGCCGTTTAGGCCCTCGAGTGATGGCAAACGCTATAGTAGAGAGGCCATAGGTGTCAAAATGCCTTAACCATGGCGTACGGGCTTGCTTGACTCGCCGGAGCCATAAAATGCGTTGGAACCGACCATGCGGCAGCATGGTCGTGTGTGCAAATGTGGCGGTTTGGAGCCATGGAGCCATGGTTAAGGGCCCTTCGGCTCTCGGGTGATGGAAAACTCTATGGTGGAGAGGTGAGAGGCATCAAAATGGCTTAACCATGGCGTACGGGTGTGCTTGAACCGGTGCCGAGAGCCATAGGATGCACGGGATCCTCGCCGTGCGCCATCACGGTCGTGTGTGCAATTATGGATGTTCGAGTCGTGGAGCTGTAGTTAAGGGCCGTTCGGGCTCTTGGGTGATGACAAACATTGTGGTGGTGGGGCCGAGGTGTCAAAATGCCTTAACCATGGCATACGGTCATGCTTGACCTAGTGTCGAGAGCCAGTAGGACACGTAGGAACCGGCAGTGTGGTAGCATAGTCGTGTGTGCAAATATGGCGCTTCTAGAGCGGTGGAGCCATGGTTAAGGGCCATTCGGGTTCTTGGGCGGCAACAAATGCTGTGGTCGAGAGGCTAGAGGTGTCAAAACGCCTTAACCATAGTGCATGGGGTGCTTGACTTGGTGCGAGGAGCCATAGGATGCGTTGGAACCGGCCGTGCGGGCGGCATGGTTGTGTGTGCAAATATTGCGGTTACGGAGCCGTGGAGCCAAGGTTAAGTGCCGTTCGGGCTCTCGAGCAATGGCAAACGCTATGGTAGAGGCCGGAGGTGTCAAAATGCCTTAACCATGGCGTACGGGCATGCTTGACTCGGGTCGGAGCCATAAAATGCGTTGGAACCGACCGTGCGGCGGCATGGTCGTGTGTGCAAATATGGCGTTTTGGAGCCGTGAAGGCATGGTTAAGGGCCCTTCGGGCTCTCGGGTGATGGAAAACTCTATGGTGGAGAGGTGAGAGGCATCAAAATGGCTTAACCATGGCGTACGGGCGTGCTTGACCCGGTGCCGAGAGCCATAGGATGCACGGGATCCGGGCGTGCGGCAAAGGCAATCGTGTGTGTGCAATTATGGATGTTACGGAGTCGTGGAGCTATAGTTAAGGGCCGTTCGGAATCTCGGGTGATGACAAACATTGTGGTGGTGGGGCCGAGGTGTCACCAAAATGCCTTAACCATGGCATAGGTCATGCTTGACCTGGTGCCGAGAGCCGTAGGACACGCACGAACCGGCTGTGCGGTAGCATATTCGTGTTTGCAAATATGGCGGTTCTAGAGCTATGGAGCCATGGTTAAGGGCCATTCGGGTTCTCGGGCGGCAACAAACGCTGGCGAGAGGCTAGAGGTGTCAAAATGCCTTAACCATAGTGCATGGGTGCATGCTTGACTCGGTGCGGGAGCCATAGGATGCGTTGGAACCGACCGTGCGGCATCATGGTCGTGTGTGCTAATATGGCGGTTCGAGCCGTGGAGCCAAGGTTAAGTGCCGTTCAGGCTCTCGAGCGATAGCAAATGCTATGGTAGAGAGGCCAGAGGTGTCAAAATGCCTTAACCATGGTGTACGGGCATGCTTGACTCAGCCGAGAGCCATAGGATGCGTTGGAACCGGCCGTGCGGCAGCATGGTCGTGTGTGCAAATATGGCAGTTTTGGAGCCGCGGAGCTATGGTTAAGGGCCCTTCGGCTCTCGGGTGATGAAAAACTCTATGGTGGAGAGGTGAGAGGCATCAAAATGGCTTAACCATGGCGTACGGGCGTGCTTGACCCGGTGCCGAGAGCCGTAGGATGCACGGGATCCGGCGTGCGGCGGCAAGACGTGTGTGCAATTATGGATGTTCTGGAGTCGTGGAGCTATAGTTAAGGGCCGTTCGGGCTCTCGGGTGATGACAAATATTGTGATGGTGAGGCCAGAGGCATCAAAACGCCTTAACCATGGCATACGGTCGTGCTTGACCTAGTGTCGAGAGCTATAGGACATGCAGGAACTGGCTGTGCGGTAGCATAGTCGTGTGTGCAAATATGGCAGTTCTAGAGCTGTGGAGCCATGGTTAAGGGCCATTCGGGTTCTCGGCCAGTAATAAACAATGTGGTGGAGAGGCCAAAGGTGTTAAAACGCCTTAACCATGGTGCATGGGCGTGCTTGACTTGGTGCGAGGAGCCGTAGGACGCATAGGAACCGGCCGTGCGGCAACAAAGTCGTGTGTGCAAATATGGCAGTTCTGGAGCCGTGGAGCCGAGGTTAAGGGCCATTCTGCTCTCGAGCGATGACAAACGCTATGGTAGAGAGGCCAGAGGTGTCAAAATGCCTTAACCATGGCGTACGAGCTTGCTTGACTCAGTACCGGGAGCCATAGGACGCGTTGGAACCGACCATGCGGCAGCATGGTCGTGTGTGCAAATGTGGCAGTTTTACTGCCGTGGAGCCATGGTTAAGGGCCCATCAGGTTCTCGGGTGATGGAAAACTCTATGGTGGAGAGGTGAGAGGCATCAAAATGGCTTAACCATGGCGTACGGGTGTGCTTGAACCGGTGCCGTAGGATGCACAGGATCCGGCCGTGCGCCAGCACAGTCGTGTGTGCAATTATGGATGTTCTGGAGTCGTGGAGCTATAGTTAAGGGCCGTTCGGGCTCTCGGGTGATGACAAACATTGTGGTGGTGGGGCCAGAGGTGTCAAAATACCTTAACCATGGCATACGGTCGTGCTTGACCTAGTGTCGAGAGCTGTAGGACACGTAGGAACTGACTGTGCGGTAGCATAGTCGTGTGTGCAAATATGGCAGTTCTAGAGCTGTGGAGCCATGGTTAAGGGCCATTCAGGTTCTTGGGCGGCAACAAATGCTGTGGTCGAGAGGCCGCGGTGTCAAAATGCCTTAACCATAGTGCATGGGCGTGCTTGACTTGGTGCGAGGAGCCGTAGGATGCGCAGGAACCGGCCGTGCGGGGCAAAGTCGTGTGTGCAAATATGGCGGTTACGGAGCCGTGGAGCCGAGGTTAAGTGCCCGAAAGGCCCTTGTTTGGTTTTGATAATTGAGTGACAACTTTAGGTGGACTAACATGTATGATGGTTGAGATACACGGGAGTTAGTTCACGGGTACATGTGTGTGTGAGCAACATATGCCATGGTGGAGATGGCTTGGAGATGTTGTGAGGCTCAACACATGAGTTGATAAAGGAGCTCATTGCAAATGAGACATGACATGGAGTCATGTGACCAAGAGGTGAAGATCAGGATGAGGCTTGGCTTGATGGTCCGGTTGCAAGTGTGAAGGGCAAGTTGAGGCTGCGAAGCGAAGGACCATGCGATGGTGAAGCTTGGGCAAGACTTGGCGCCGATGGACCGACGCAACGGTGAAGAGCAAGTGAGGTCAAGATCGATGGACCAAGAGTGTCACATGATGATATGAAGTGGATCATATCATTTGATGATCGTGTCGGTGCATGTTGTTGCATTGGCATAATGGAGGAAGACGGTGGAGATGGAAATGCGCAAGGCAAAGGTATAACCTAGGGCATTTCATTTCACCGGTCTAAGGTTGAGTAGAGAAGTACTTGACCGGATTTAGGATAGATGGCCGTACTATCAAGAGGGGTAATCTTGTTTGCATATCGGTCATCTAGTGCCACTTGAGCGATCTAACATTGCGATGTGCTAGGATCGAGTGGCGTGGTGAGTTGAAGAGAAAATCCTTTGAAAATGATTGTGAAAATGCTAACACACAAGCACATGGAGTTGTACACTTGGTGGTGTTGGCACATTTACAAAGGTGGCGAATGTTCGCGCTGTGGTTTGTAGGGTGGAGAAGATCGCGTTTTCGACGGGCTGTGAATCATGGATTCACAAGGCGCCGGACGCAGGCGCCGGACGCGCGGCCAGGCGGGCCGGACGCGTCCGGCGCGTGCTGGAGTCAGCATAGGCATGCTGGCGGGGCGCAGTGAGCGCCGGACGCGGCAGTGGCGCGTCCGGCGGTCCCCGGACGCCGACCAGAAACTTTCTGGTCGGGCTCGGTCTCGCGCGGTTGGGTCGCCGGACGCACGGCGGACGCGGGCGCCGGACTCGGGCGGTGCACTGTTGAGCGTCCGGCGCGTGTTGTGAAGGATTTCTTCGCGCGATCGGCTGCTAGCCGTTGGGGCTTTAACGGTCGGCTTTGAACGGTCTGGACACGTGGTGCGCGGAGGAGCGCCGGACGCGTCCGGCGGCTTGCTCCGGACGCGTCCGGCGTGTGCTGTGGAGTTGCCCGAGGTGGCAACGGCTAGTTTGGCCCTTGGGGCTATAAATAGATGTCTTGGCCGGCTGTGGCCGGTTGCTGAGCACGCCCGGCTATGTTGCCTTGTGTGGTGGTGCTTGGAAGCCCTCTAACTCACATATGCTTGGTAGTGACCATCCGATAGTGTGAGAAGAGCGATTCTAGTGCGAGTGCTTTGTGAGATTGCATTTGTGGCACTAGGTGGTTGTGTTGCAAGCCGGAAAGCTTGTTACTCTTGGAGGTTGCCACCTCCTAGACGGTTTGGTGGCAAGAGGCTCCGTGGTAGCACGCGTGGAGATACGGTGCTCCGGAGAAGAGATTGTGAGAGGTCGGTACTCACCTCGTGGGGATCGCGAAGAGTAGCCCTATTGGATTGCGCGTGTCATTGAGTTACCACCCTTGAGTGTGTGGGTTTGCTCGGTGCCTTGAGGGGCTCACTTGAGAGTGGTGTCTTGCGGTGCCTTGCGGGGCGTGCCTTGAGGGGCAAGTGACTTGAGGGTCACACCGAAGAACCATCTAGGTGAAAAGACCGGAGGAACCACCGAAGGTGTTGGTCGACACAACGGGACGTAGCTTGGGGGCAACCAAGTGAACTGGTGAAAAATCGCCGAGTCATCTTGTGTCCACACTTCGCGGTGGTTTGCAATCTCTTTCACAAGCTTTGTATTTACTTTTCTTACATTCTTGTATAGCTTGTGTAGTTGCTCTTGTGGTTAGTTAGCTTGAGTAGCTTGTTAATCACCTTCTTGCTTGTGTAGCTAGAAGTAGAGTAAGTTGCCTTGCTTAGCTTGTGTAGTTAAGTAAGATTGAGCTCTTGGGTTTGGCTTGTGTAGCTTTGTCCATGAGCATCTAGTGAGCTTAGGTTGGCTTTGTGCTTTTGCTCATTAGAATTGTGTAGGTGCACACCCGGTTGCTAAAGTACTAGTTGCTTAGGTTTGTGTGACCTTGCAAGCTAGACTTGTTTAGTGTGCACTAGCTACATTGGCACCTTGTCTTCTTGTTTAGGATCTTTTACAAGGTGCATCTAGAGACATAGATAGAGGGGTGAAAGTCTTGGTTAGGCCGATAGATTTAATTCCGCACTTATATCGGTTAGCCAGAGAGATTAGTTTTAAAAAGGACTATTCACCCCCCTCTAGTCCGCCATCTCGACCTTACAAGTGGTATCGGAGTAGGGTCTCTCATTTTAGTGGTCTTCACCGACCTGAGAGGATGGCGACTAGTGGGATAGATGTTGAGTGCTCTTGTGACACACACATTTTTGATGGCACGGACTTTGCACGGTGGAAACACCATATGCTTGATCATTTTTGTGCATCGGGACCTAAGGTTTGGTGGGTTGTCACAAAGGGTCTCACTCATGTGATGGACGATGAGAACCTTACCGAAGCTCAACAAGCTCTTTATGATCTTAATGATAAAGCTCTTTGCTTTCTAATGCTTGCTATGAGTTTTGATGTGTTTAAGAAGGTGAATCATCGAGGAACCGCACGTATGGCGTGGGATTCCATCAAGCACATCTTCGGCGATGCCTCCACATGGGATGATGGCAAGTATGAGGTGGAGGAAGCCACGATGGTGCTACATGAGTGTGTTGAGCATGATCACAACAAGATTGCTTTGTGAAAGATTGCTCCACCTCATGGTCAAGTGAGGAAGATGATCGATCTACCTCAAGCTCACTTGACAAGATGGAGGATGATGCCTCAAGTGATGCAAGTAATGATTCTACCCCAAGCACACTTGACGATGATGATGGTTCATGCTCAATTGATGATGCTACTACAAGCTCTCCAACATCATCATATTGCTTCATGTCACAAGGTGACACTAAGGTATCAAGTTGCAATGTGATTGATCATGCCTCATATGATGAGCTTGTTAGTAGACTTGCTAGCATGACCATGTCCTTGGAAAAAGAGAAAGCCAAAACAATGAAACTTGAAAATGAAAACTCTCTTCTAAAGACAACATGTGAACAACAAAAGCATCTACTTTATGTTATTAATTGTTCACATGATGTGTTAAACTTGGCCCATGAGGAACTTAGTGTTGCTCATGAAACTTTGTTGCAAGATCATGCTTTTCTCACTAAGAAGTTTTCCATTGAAGAAATTAAAACTAGTGACAGCTCATCACTTGGGTTGAATGATCAATCACATATGATTAACCATTGTGATGTAGGGAAGAAGCATGTATCCACCTCTTGCAATGATTTACTTGATATGCCATGTTCTTCACGGTTAGATGCTTGTTCTACTTCTATGTCTTGTGAGACTAATCTTTTGAAGGAGAACAATAGACTCAAAAGCAAAGTGAAGAATTTGAACAACAAGCTAGAGAGGTGCTACAACTCTCAAGTCACCTTTGAACACATGTTGAAGAACAAGAGAAGATATGGTGACAAAAGTGGCCTTGTTTTCAACAAGGACAATGTTGGGTTGAGTGAAGTGCCAAAGATCACACATTCTCAACTCTTGAAGAGCTACAAGAGATTTGGCAACATGAATGGCATCCGCTACAACAACACCAACATCAAGGGAAAGAAATGGGGTAAGAGAAAGTATGAGAAAGAAATGAAGAAGCTAGAAGAAGAAAGGCTCTCTCATTTCATATGCTTTCAATGCAATGAAATGGGACATCTAGCAAGAACTTGCCCAAACAAAGAGGAGTCTCAACCAAAGCCACAAGATGAGCAAGAAAAGAAACCCCAAGATCAAGTCAAGATCAATCATGAAGATATAATTGATGACTTGAAGATGAAGAAGAAAAAGAAAACAAGAAGGGGTGGAAGAGCAAGGCATCCAACTCCTATTGAAAATGCCAAGATGATGATGAGCAAGAATCAAGAGAAGAAAGAGTTGGCTCACATCAAGTGCTTCAAGTGTGAAGAGATGGGACACTATGCCTCGGGGTGTCCTACCAAGCTTGAGAAGAAGGCTCAAGCAACTCAAAGAGGCAAGGCAATGAAGAGCATCACATGAGCAATGAAGAAAAGGCTCAATTAAAGAGAAGATGCTACTCATGCCGGGAAAGGGGACACATGGCTCATTCATGTCCCCTAGGTAACACTTCTAAGCCTATTCCAATTGATACAAATAATATGCTTAGAAAGGATGGTAATGGTACCTCAATGGTTTCTATTGCAAAACATCCCGCTATCCATACTAAGGCTTTGCCTAAGTATGTGGCTCCTAACTTGAGAGGACCCAAACATGTTTGGGTACCATCAAAAAGTGGATGATTGTGTGTAGGTACCATGGCATTGGAGACTTGATTCAATTGAGTTCATTTCATTCATCATTTGATTGAATCAAGTATTGAAGCTTAGTGCTATTCCTCTCCCAATGCCAAGTCATGACAAGTGAAGTCCAATGAGCTACAACATACAAGTGCAATAATCAAGTTGTGGTAATTTATTGGTCATATTCGAAGGCTTGCAAAGTATTTGAGTTGAAGCTTGCTAGTGGATGATCATGTGCTTTCAAAGGTATATTCCTAGTTGATCTAATCCATTTGGGTGCATATGAGTTGATTGAATTGGATCGATATGCATATGTTGCTTGCTATGAGATGTTTGAATGGATATATGTCTTGTGTTGGTATTCAAACAAGTTGATATCAAGTTTGATTCAATTTGAAGAAGCATAGCTCAATTGCTTAAATCTGTCCAAATTCTGAAATCTGAGCAAGCTGTGTTCAAATCTTAGGTTGATGGATCAAATATTATTGGATTGACTTGAAATTTGGTATGCATGCTCTACACTTATGGTATAATGTTCTGTACCAATTTCATGAATATTGGATAAGAATTGCTTTGGTTTTGGAGCATATCTTGTCAGCTATAGTGCAGCAGTTTTCAGCATGCAACAGTAAGTGAAGATGTGAAATCTGGTAGCAATCTAAAAGGCCAATGAAGCTCAAATTTTTACAGCTGCTGGTAGACTTAGTGTTGCACATCTCCACCAAATTTCATGACATTTGGATCTATACATTGTGAGATATGAATTATTCTTTGAAGGGTACAGAATCTGCCAGAAAAGTGACTATCATTGGTTATATCAAGAGTCACTCAAATTGAAAGGTCCTCAAGTTGGTTTCATGTTTACAAGTGATTGAGGAACCTAAGTTTGGTTTTGAATTGGTCTAGAAGCATGAAGATTAATGAGTACAAGGACATTTGATTGTGGAGTGTATTTGTTACACAGTTTGGTACTCAAATTGAAGATCAAGATCAAACTCAAGATGAAGATGAAGTTTAAAGTTCTAGTGACAATTGAAGATCATTTGGTAGAAAGAAAAGAACTTAAACAAGAAAGAAAAGGACTTAAAGAAGATTTCAAGTGATTCATCGTATCAAGTCCAAAGGATCAATCAAAGAAAGGCAATTCAAGTGAGTGTCAAGGATAGTTCTTGGTGATCCAAGAGATATTGGAGATGCTCGGTTGAAGCAATCAAAAGGGTTGATAAAGTAAGCAAGCAACACCCAAGATAGAGAGCAATACATGACAAGTCAAGAAATAATACAAGTGGTGCACAAGTGGTACCCATTCAAGTGGTATTCTCTCATGCAAGCAAGAATCACAAGAAGAAGCGGGCCAACCACAACAAGAAAGTGCACTTGATCTCAAGTGGGTTTTCATCTCATATGGGTGAAGTATGGTATTCAATCATGGTATCTATTGGCTTCATCAAGCTTATAAATGGACTTCACATTGCTATTGGAGTAATGAAATTGAAATCTATGTGACTACCCTCTACTCCAACATAGCAAAGGTATCATTGTAATGTGCATGATCATTTCATCCCTTACTAGTATGCGGTTAGTGCATATAGTACATGCTTATCGGATCATGCATAACAATGAAATGTTTCAAATTCATGGTCTACCACTATTGCTTGAATGTTTGATTTATCTAGTGGTATGAGTATGAGTTTGTTCATGAGCTAGTGAACCCAAGTACTTGATCTAGTTTGAATTGCATATAAGTTTCAAGTACAACATTGACAAGATAACCCTTCTAGTGAGGTGTGAAGAAGCTTGTCATTGGTTCAAACCGGACTTGGATGTTTATAAGTGATTCATATTGGCAGAAGTCAAAGAAATAGAAGCTCATGAAGACTATCAAGTTCAAGAATTGGTTATTCATGATAAATCCAACAAGTGGTTACCATAATGATAGTTCTTGCAAGAAATGTCTAGTCTATCACTATCTTCAAGTGGTGTTCCTGCAAGTGGTATGGTACACATGGTTTTCATTCAAGTGATATCTAGTACATCAAGATGATGGTTCCACAAGTGATCCTCAACTTTAAAGTGATCAATTCAAATCAAGAGAAGCTACCCTCACCGACAAGAAAGTGTTTACAGATTGGTTTGACTCATGCTTTGTCATAGGGGAGGAGCCCCACTTCATCGGTATTAGAGACAAAGAAACTTCAAGTGACCTACATGTAGTATCTTTGGTGCTATGACAAAGGGGGAGTGCCCAATGCATAGTTACAAGTGGATTCCTTGCAACTACATGTGGATTTTACAAGTGGTGTCATTCCAACATATGGTGTTGTCCATCAAAAATGAAGATTCAAGAAGCAACCATCTACCCCTAGTTTCAACCCTTTGCATCAAGAGGATTATTTTATAAGTGGTATCTTACATGTGTTATCTTCAAGTGGTATTGATACAAACCTTTATGGTTATTGATGACAAAGGGGGAGAAATATGGAACAAAGATATGAGTGGAACGAAGATCTATGCAAGAAGCATACAAAGGGGGAGTAGAAAATGGACATGGACCAAGAGGAGCAACATTAAAGAATGGAGGAGGATAAAAATTCCTGATTAAGAGAAGCACACAAGTAGGGGAGCAAGCTCATGAACTTGTTTGATTGCATTTGATATGTGCATATTCATGTGCTTGCTTGCATTCGCATAAGTTCTTATATTTCAATATGCAATGCTTGTGTGGTGAATGCTAGTTATAGAACTTGATTGATGATTTGAAAAACTAGCACGTATAGGATGGTTTAGCTAGTCACATGTGCTTTACAAGTGGTACTAGAACCTTGCTTATAATGTTGATCTCATGAGGTATCTAGTGTTTTGTTTCATGTGATTTCTAGCTAACCATGATGCTAAGGATGAACTTCAATGGTGCAACTCCGATTTGTATCACGCTTCAAAGGTTTATCTTATACACCTTAGCATCACTTAGTAGTGCTAACTCTCCCAAAATTTCCATATTTATGCATGTGTGCAAGCTTGAAACCAAACCATTTGGGCACACATGTAGGGGGAGCTATCACTACCAAGTTGACTTTGTGGTACTCATCCAAATCATGACATTGAGCCTAAATGTTGGATAAGTGGCATAAAGTCCAAATATTCTTAAATTCCATATCTTTGTAGAGTTGTCATCAATTACCAAAAAGGGGGAGATTGAAAGGCCCTTGTTTGGTTTTGATAATTGAGTGACAACTTTAGGTGGACTAACATGTGTGATGGTTGAGATACACATGAGTTAGTTCACAGGTACATGTGTGTGTGAGCAACATATGCCATGGTGGAGATGGCTTGGAGATGTTGTGAGGCTCAACACATGAGTTGATAAAGGAGCTCATTGCAAATGAGACATGACATGGAGTCATGTGACCAAGAGGTGAAGATCAAGATGAGGCTTGGCTTGATGGTCCGGTTGCAAGTGTGAAGGGCAAGTTGAGGCTGCGAAGCGAAGGACCATGCGATGGTGAAGCTTGGGCAAGACTTGGCGCCGATGGACCGACGCAACGGTGAAGAGCAAGTGAGGTCAAGATCGATGGACCAAGAGTGTCACATGATGATATGAAGTGGATCATATCATTTGATGATCGTGTCGGTGCATGTTGTTGCATTGGCACAATGGAGGAAGACGGTGGAGATGGAAATGCGCAAGGCAAAGGTATAACCTAGGGCATTTCATTTCACCGGTCTAAGGTTGAGTAGAGAAGTACTTGACCGGATTTAGGATAGATGGCCGTACTATCAAGAGGGGTAATCTTGTTTGCATATCAGTCATCTAGTGCCACTTGAGCGATCTAACATTGCGATGTGCTAGGATCGAGTGGCGTGGTGAGTTGAAGAGAAAATCCTTTGAAAATGATTGTGAAAATGCTAACACACAAGCACATGGAGTTGTACACTTGGTGGTGTTGGCACATTTACAAAGGTGGCGAATGTTCGCGCTGTGGTTTGTAGGGTTGAGGCGGGATTCGGCGCTTTCGGGAAAATTGGAGGCATATTTTCCATTGCGCCGGATGCAAAATGTGGTTGAAAACATGCTATCTCTGGTGATCAAGTTGGTATACTTGTTGGATAGCATGGTGGAGAAGATCGCGTTTTTTTCGGCGGGGCGTGAATCATGGATTCACAAGGCGCCGGACGCAGGCGCCGGACGCGGGCAGCGGGCGGGCCGGACGCGTCCGGCGCGTGCTGGAGTCAGCATAGGCATGCTTGGCGGGCGCGATGAGCGCCGGACGCGGCAGTGGCGCGTCCGGCGGTCCCCGGACGCCGACCAGAAACTTTCTGGTCGGGCTCGGTCTCGCGCGGTTGGGTCGCCGGACGCACGGCGGACGCGGGCGCCGGACTCGGGCGGTGCACTGTTGAGCGTCCGGCGCGTGTTGCGAAGGATTTCTTCGCGCGATCGACTGCTAGCCGTTGGGGCTTTAACGGTCGGCTTTGAACGGTCTGGACACGTGGAGCGCGGAGGAGCGCCGGACGCGTCCGGTGGCTTGCTCCGGACGCGTCCGGCGTGTGCTGTGGAGTTGCCCGAGGTGGCAACGGCTAGTTTGGCCCTTGGGGCTATAAATAGATGTCTTGGCCGGCTGTGGCCGGTTGCTGAGCACGCCCTGGCTATGTTGCCTTGTGTGGTGGTGCTTGGAAGCCCTCTAACTCACATATGCTTGGTAGTGACCATCCGATAGTGTGAGAAGAGCGATTCTAGTGCGAGTGCTTTGTGAGATTGCATTTGTGGCACTAGGTGGTTGTGTTGCAAGCCGGAAAGCTTGTTACTCTTGGAGGTTGCCACCTCCTAGACGGCTTGGTGGCAAGAGGCTCCGTGGTAGCACGCGTGGAGATACGGTGCTCCGGAGAAGAGATTGTGAGAGGTCGGTACTCACCTCGCGGGGATCGCGAAGAGTAGCCCTATTGGATTGCGCGTGTCATTGAGTTACCACCCTTGAGTGTGTGGGTTTGCTCGGTGCCTTGAGGGGCTCACTTGAGAGTGGTGTCTTGCGGTGCCTTGCGGGCGTGCCTTGAGGGGCAAGTGACTTGAGGGTCACACCGAAGAACCATCTAGGTGAAAAGACCGGAGGAACCACCGAAGGTGTTGGTCGACACAACGGGGCGTAGCTTGGGGGCAACCAAGTGAACCCGGTGAAAAATCGCCGAGTCATCTTGTGTCCACACTTCGCGGTGGTTTGCAATCTCTTTCACAAGCTTTGTATTTACTTTTCTTACATTCTTGTATAGCTTGTGTAGTTGCTCTTGTGGTTAGTTAGCTTGAGTAGCTTGTTAATCATCTTCTTGCTTGTGTAGCTAGAAGTAGAGTAAGTTGCCTTGCTTAGCTTGTGTAGTTAAGTAAGATTGAGCTCTTGGGTTTGGCTTGCGTAGCTTTGTCCATGAGCATCTAGTGAGCTTAGGTTGGCTTTGTGCTTTTGCTCATTAGAATTGTGTAGGTGCACACCCGGTTGCTAAAGTACTAGTTGCTTAGGTTTGTGTGACCTTGCAAGCTAGACTTGTTTAGTGTGCACTAGCTAGATTGGCACCTTGTCTTCTTGTTTAGGATCTTTTACAAGGTGCATCTAGAGACATAGATAGAGGGGTGAAAGTCTTGGTTAGGCCGATAGATTTAATTCCGCACTTATATTGGTTAGCCAGAGCGATTAGTTTTAAAAAGGACTATTCACCCCCCTCTAGTCCGCCATCTCGACCTTACAGTGCCGTTCAGGCTCTCGAGTGACGGCAAACGCTATGGTAGAGAGGCCAGAGGTGTCAAAATGCCTTAACCATGGCGTACAGGCATGCTTGACTCAGAGCCGGGAGCCATAAAATGCGTTGGAACCGACCGTGCGGCAGCATGGTCGAGTGTGCAAATATGGCAGTTTTGGAGCCGTGGAGGCATAGTTAAGGGCCCTTCAGGCTCCCAGGTGATGGAAAACTCTGTGGTGGAGAGGTGAGAGGCATCAAAATGGCTTAACCATGGCGTACAGGCGTGCTTGACCCGGTGCCGAGAGCCATAGGATGCACGGGATCGGCCGTGCGGCGGCACGGTCGTGTGTGCAATTATGGATGTTCGGAGTCGTGGAGCTGTAGTTAAGGGCCGTTCGGGCTCTCGGGTGATGACAAACATTGTGGTGGTGAGGCCGGAGGCATCAAAATGCCTTAACCATGGCATACGGTCATGCTTGACCTAGTGTCAAGAGCTGTAGGACACGCACGGACCGGGCCGTGCGGTAGCATATTCGTGTGTGCAAATATGGCGGTTCTAGAGCCGTGGAGCCATGGTTAAGGGCCATTCGGGTTCTCGGCGGCAACAAACGCTATGGTGGAGAGGCTAGAGGTGTCAAAATGCCTTAACCATGGCGTACGGGCATGCTTGACTCGGTGCCGGAGCCATAGAATGCGTTGGAACCGGCCGTGCGGCGGCATGGTCGTGTGTGCAAATATGGCGGTTCTGGAGCCGTGGAGCCAAGGTTAAGGGCCATTCGGGCTCTCGAGCGATGGCAAACGCTATGGTAGAGAGGCCGGAGGTGTCAAAATGCCTTAACCATGGCGTACGGGCATGCTTGACTCGGTCTTGAGAGCCATAGGATGCGTTGGAACCGGCCGTGCGGCGGCATGGTCGTGTGTTTAAATATGGCGGTTTTGCGGCCGTGGAGCTGTGGTTAAGGGCCCTTCGGGCTCTCGGGTGATGAAAAACTCTATGGTGGAGAGGTGAGAGGCATCAAAATGGCTTAACCATGGCGTACGGGCGTGCTTGACTCCGGTGCCGAGAGCCGTAGGATGCACGGGATCCGGGCGTGCGCGGCACGGTCGTGTGTGCAATTATGGATGTTCGGGTCGTGGAGCTATAGTTAAGGGCCGTTCGGGCTCTCGGGTGATGACAAATATTGTGGTGGTGAGGCCAGAGGCATCAAAATTCCTTAACCAAGGCATACGGTCGTGCTTGACCTAGTGTCGAGAGCTATAGGATATACAGGAACTGGCTGTGCTGTAGCATAGTCGTGTGTGCAAATATGGCAGTTCTAGAGCTGTGGAGCCATGGTTAAGGGCCATTCGGGTTCTCGGGCGGTAATAAACGCTGTGGTGGAGAGGCCAAAGGTGTTAAAACGCCTTAATCATGGTGCATGGGCGTGCTTGACTTGGTGCGAGGAACCTAGGACGCATAGGAACCGGCCGTGCGGCAGCAAAGTCGTGTGTGCAAATATGGCAGTTCTGGAGCCGTGGAGCCGAGGTTAAGGGCCGTTCAGGCTCTCGAGCGATGAGAAACGCTATGGTAGAGAGGCCAGAGGTGTCAAAATGCCTTAACCATGGCGTATGGGCTTGCTTGACTCGGTCTTGGGAGCCATAGGACGCGTTGGAACCGACCATGCGGCGGCATGGTCGTGTGTGCAAATGTGGCGCGTTTTTTGCCGTGGAGCCATGGTTAAGGGCCCTTCAGGCTCTTGAGTGATGGAAAACTCTATGGTGGAGAGGTGAGAGGCATCAAAATGGCTTAACCATGGCGTACGGGTGTGCTTGAACCGGTGCCGAGAGCCGTAGGATGCACGGGATCCGGCCGTGCGCCGGCACGGTCGTGTGTGCAATTATGGATGTTCGGAGTCGTGGAGCTATAGTTAAGGGCCGTTCGGGCTCTCGGGTGATGACAAACATTGTGGTGGTGGGGCCAGAGGTGTCAAAACACCTTAACCATGGCATACGGTCGTGCTTGACCTAGTGTCGAGAGCTATAGGACACGTAGGAACCGGCTGTGCGGTAGCATAGTCGTGTGTGCAAATATGGCAGTTCTAGAGCGGTGGAGCCATGGTTAAGGGCCATTCGGGTTCTTGGGTGGCAACAAATGCTGTGGTTGAGAGGCCAGCGGTGTCAAAGCACCTTAACCATAGTGCATGGGCATGCTTGACTTGGTGCGAGGAGCCGTAGGATGCGCAGGAACCGGCCGTGCGGCGGCAAAGTCGTGTGTGCAAATATGGCGGCTGGGAGTCGTGGAGCCGAGGTTAAGTGCCGTTCGGGCTCTCGAGTGATGGCAAACGCTATGGTAGAGAGGCTAGAGGTGTCAAAATGCCTTAACCATGGCGTACGGGCATGCTTGGCTCGGCCGGGAGCCATAAAATGTGTTGGAACCGACCGTGCGGCGGCATGCTCGAGTGTGCAAATATGGCGTTTTGGAGCCATGGAGGCATGGTTAAGGGCCCTTCGGGCTCTCGGGTGATGGAAAACTCTATGGTGGAGAGGTGAGAGGCATCAAAATGGCTTAACCATGGCGTACGGGCGTGCTTGACCCGGTGCCGAGAGCCGTAGAATGCACGGGGATCCGACCATGCGGCAAAGCACGGTTGTGTGTGCAATTATGGATGTTCGGAGTCGTGGAGCTGTAGTTAAGGGCCGTTCGGGCTCTCGGGTGATGACAAACATTGTGGTGGTGAGGCCGGAGGCATCAAAACGCCTTAACCATGGCATACGGTCATGCTTGACCTAGTGTCAAGAGCTGTAGGACACGCACGAACCGGGCCGTGCGGTAGCATATTCGTGTGTGCAAATATGGCAGTTCTAGAGCTGTGGAGCCATGGTTAAGGGCCATTCAGGTTCTTAGGCGGCAACAAATGCTGTGGTGGAGAGGCTAGAGGTGTCAAAATGCCTTAACCATGGCGTACGGGCATGCTTGACTCAGTGCCAGGAGCCATAGGATGCGTTGGAACTGACCGTGCGGCAGCATGGTCGTGTGTGCAAATATGGCAGTTCTGGAGCCGTGGAGCCAAGGTTAAGGGCTGTTCAGGCTCTCGAGCGATGGCAAATGCTATGGTAGAGAGGCCAGAGGTGTCAAAATGCCTTAACCATGGCGTACGGGCATGCTTGACTCAGTGCCGAGAGCCATAGGATGCGTTGGAACCGACTGTGCGGCAGCATGGTCGTGTGTGCAAATATGGCAGTTCTGGAGTCGTGGAGCCGAGGTTAAGTGCCGTTCAGGCTCTCGAGTGACGGCAAACGCTATGGTAGAGAGGCTAGAGGTGTCGAAATGCCTTAACCATGGCGTACAGGCATGCTTGACTCAGAGCCGGGAGCCATAAAATGTGTTGGAACCGACCGTGCGGCAGCATGCTCGAGTGTGCAAATATGGCAGTTTTGGAGCCGTGGAGGCATGGTTAAGGGCCCTTTAGGCTCTCAGGTGATGGAAAACTCTATGGTGGAGAGGTGAGAGGCATCAAAATGGCTTAACCATGGCGTACAGGCATGCTTGACCCGGTACCGAGAGCCGTAGAATGCACAGGATCCGACCGTGCGGCAGCACAGTCGTGTGTGCAATTATGGATGTTCTGGAGTCATGGAGCTGTAGTTAAGGGCCGTTCAGGCTCTCGGGTGATGACAAACATTGTGGTGGTGAGGCCAGAGGCATCAAAACGCCTTAACCATGGCATACGGTCATGCTTGACCTAGTGTCTAGAGCTGTAGGACACGCACGAACCGACTGTGCGGTAGCATATTCGTGTGTGCAAATATGGCAGTTCTAGAGCTGTGGAGCCATGGTTAAGGGCCATTCAGGTTCTCGGGTGGCAACAAACGCTGTGGTGGAGAGGCTAGAGGTGTCAAAATGCCTTAACCATGGCGTACGGGCATGCTTGACTCGGTGCGGGAGCCATAGGATGCGTTGGAACCGGCCGTGCGGCGGCATGGTCGTGTGTGCAAATATGGCGGTTACGGAGCCGTGGAGCCAAGGTTAAGGGCCGTTCGGGCTCTCGAGCGATGGCAAATGCTATGGTAGAGAGGCCGGAGGTGTCAAAATGCCTTAACCATGGCGTACGGGCATGCTTGACTCAGTGCCGAGAGCCATAGGATGCGTTGGAACCGACTGTGCGGCAGCATGGTCGTGTGTGCAAATATGGCAGTTCTGCAGCCGTGGAGCTATGGTTAAGGGCCCTTCAGGCTCTCGGGTGATGAAAAACTCTATGGTGGAGAGGTGAGAGGCATCAAAATGGCTTAACCATGGCGTACGGGCGTGCTTGACCCAGTGCGAGAGCCGTAGGTTGCACGGGATCCGGGCGTGCGGCGGCAAAGGTTGTGTGTGCAATTATGGATGTTACGGAGTTGTGGAGCTATAGTTAAGGGCCGTTCGGGCTCTCGGGTGATGACAAATATTGTGGTGGTGAGGCCAGAGGTGTCAAAACGCCTTAACCATGGCATACGGTCGTGCTTGACCTAGTGTCGAGAGCTGTAGGACACGCAGGAACCGGCTGTGCGGTAGCATAGTCGTGTGTGCAAATATGGCAGTTTTGGAGCCGTGGAGGCATGGTTAAGGGCCCTTCAGGCTCTTAGGTGATGGAAAACTCTATGGTGGAGAGGTGAGAGGCATCAAAATGGCTTAACCATGGCGTACGGGCGTGCTTGACCCGGTGCCGAGAGCCATAGGATGCACAGGATCCGACCGTGCGGCGGCACGACAAGTGTGTGCAATTATGGATGTTACTGGTCGTGGAGCTGTAGTTAAGGGCCGTTCGGGCTCTCGGGTGATGACAAACATTGTGGTGGTGAGGCTAGAGGCAAAAATGCCTTAACCATGGCATACGGTCATGCTTGACCTAGTGTCAAGAGCCGTAGGACACGCACGAACCGGCGTGCGGTAGCATATTCGTGTGTGCAAATATGGCGGTTCTAGAGCTGTGGAGCCATGGTTAAGGGCCATTCGGGTTCTCGGGCGGCAACAAACACCGTGGTGGAGGGGCTAGAGGTGTCAAAATGCCTTAACCATAGGCGTACGGGCATGCTTGACTCGGTGCGGGGAGCCATAGGATGCGTTGGAACCGGCCGTGCGGCGGCATGGTCGTGTGTGCGAATATGGCAGTTCTGGAGCCGTGGAGCCAAGGTTAAGGGCCGTTCAGGCTCTCGAGCGATGGCAAACGCTATGGTAGAGAGGCCAGAGGTGTCAAAATGCCTTAACCATGGCGTACGGGCCTGCTTGACTCAGTGCCGAGAGCCATATGATGCGTTGGAACCGACCGTGCGGCAGCATGGTCGTGTGTGCAAATATGGCAGTTTTGCAGCCATGGAGCTATGGTTAAGGGCCCTTCAGGCTCTCGGGTGATGAAAAACTCTATGGTGGAGAGGTGAGAGGCATCAAAATGGCTTAACCATGGCGTACGGGCGTGCTTGACCCGGTGCCGAGAGCCGTAGGATGCACAGGATCCGGCTGTGCGGCAGCACAGTTGTGTGTGCAATTATGGATGTTTTGGAGTCGTGGAGCTATAGTTAAGGGCCGTTCAGGCTCTCGGGTGATGAAAAATATTGTTTTGGTGAGGCCAGAGGCGTCAAAATGCCTTAACCATGGCATACGGTTGTGCTTGACCTAGTGTCGAGAGCTATAGGACATGCAGGAACTGGCTGTGCGGCAGCATAGTCGTGTGTGCAAATATGGCTGTTCTGGAGCCGTGGAGCCATGGTTAAGGGCCATTCGGGTTCTCGGGCGGTAATAAACGCTGTGGTGGAGAGGCCAAAGGTGTTAAAATGCCTTAACCATGGTGCATGGGCGTGCTTGACTTGGTGCGAGGAGCCGTAGGATGCATAGGAACCGGCCGTGCGGCAGCAAAGTCGTGTGTGCAAATATGGCAGTTCTGGAGCCGTGGAGCCGAGGTTAAGGACCGTTCAGGCTCTCGAGTGACAACAAATGCTATGGTAGAGAGGCTAGAGGTGTCAAAATGCCTTAACCATGGCATACGGGCTTGCTTGACTCAGTGCCGGGAGCCATAGGACGCGTTGGAACCGAATATGCGGCAGCATGGTCGTGTGTGCAAATGTGGCAGTTTTACTGCCGTGGAGCCGTGGTTAAGGGCCCTTCAGGCTCTCGGGTGATCGAAAACTCTATGGTGGAGAGGTGAGAGGCATCAAAATGGCTTAACCATGGCGTACGGGCGTGCTTGACCCCGTGCCGAGAGCTGTAGGATGCACAGGATCTGGCCGTGGGGCAGCACAGTCATGTGTGCAATTATGGATGTTCCAGAGTCGTGGAGCTGTAGTTAAGGGCCGTTCGGGCTCTCGGGTGATGACAAACATTGTGGTGGTGAGGCTAGAGGCATCAAAACACCTTAACCATGGCATACGGTCATGCTTGACGTAGTGTCAAGAGCTGTAGGACACGCACGAACCGGCTGTGCGGTAGCATATTCGTGTGTGCAAATATGGCAGTTCTAGAGCTGTGGAGCCATGGTTAAGGGCCATTCGGGTTCTTGGGCGGCAACAAATGCTATGGTGGAGGGGCTAGAGGTGTCAAAATGCCTTAACCATAGTGCGGGCATGCTTGACTAAGTGCCGAGGAGCCATAGGATGCGTTGGAACCGGCCGTGCGGCGGCATGGTCGTGTGTGCAAATATGGCGGTTCGGAGCCGTGGAGCCAAGGTTAAGGGCCGTTCGGGCTCTCGAGCGATGGCAAACGCTATGGTAGAGAGGCCGGAGGTGTCAAAATGCCTTAACCATGGCGTACGGGCATGCTTGACTCGGTCTTGCCGAGAGCCATAGGATGCGTTGGAACCGGCCGTGCGGCGGCATGGTCGTGTGTGCAAATATGGCGGTTTTGGGCCGTGGAGGCATGGTTAAGGGCCCTTCAGGCTCTCGGGTGATGAAAAACTCTATGGTGGAGAGGTGAGAGGCATCAAAATGGCTTAACCATGGCGTACGGGCGTGCTTGACCCGGTGTCGAGAGCTGTAGGATGCACAGGATCCGGCCGTGCGGCGGCACGGTCATGTGTGCAATTATGGATGTTACGGAGTTGTGGAGCTATAGTTAAGGGCCGTTCGGGCTCTCGGGTGATGACAAATATTGTGGTGGTGAGGCCGAGGCATCAAAACGCCTTAACCATGGCATACGGTCATGCTTGACCTAGTGTCGAGAGCTATAGGACATGCACGAACCGGTGTGCGGTAGCATAGTCGTGTGTGCAAATATGGCAGTTCTAGAGCTGTGGAGCCATGGTTAAGGGCCATTCGGGTTCTCGGGCGGTAACAAACGCTGTGGTGGAGAGGCCAAAGGTGTTAAAACACCTTAACCATGGTGCATGGGCGTGCTTGACTTGGTGCGAGGAGCCATAGGACGCGTTGGAACCGACCGTGCGGCAGCATGGTCGTGTGTGCAAATATGGCGGTTACGGAGCCGTGGAGCCAAGGTTAAGGGCCGTTCGGGCTCTCGGCGATGACAAATGCTATGGTAGAGAGGCCGGAGAGGTGTCAAAATGCCTTAACCATGGCGTACGGGCATGCTTGACTCGGTCCGGAGCCATAGGATGCGTTGGAACCGACCATGCGGCGGCATGGTCGTGTGTGCAAATATGGCGGTTTGCGGCCGTGGAGCCATGGTTAAGGGCCCTTCGGGCTCTCGGGTGATGGAAAACTCTATGGTGGAGAGGTGAGAGGCATCAAAATGGCTTAACCATGGCGTACGGGTGTGCTTGACCCGGTGCCGAGAGCCGTAGGATGCACGGGATCCGGCCGTGCGGCCGGCACGGTCGTGTGTGCAATTATGGATGTTACGGAGTCGTGGAGCTATAGTTAAGGGCCGTTCGGGCTCTCGGGTGATGACAAACATTGTGGTGGTGGGGCCGGAGGTGTCAAAACGCCTTAACCATGGCATACGGTCGTGCTTGACCTAGTGTCGAGAGCTATAGGACATGTAGGAACCGGCCGTGCGGTAGCATAGTCGTGTGTGCAAATATGGCGGTTCTAGAGCGGTGGAGCCATGGTTAAGGGCCATTCGGGTTCTTGGGCGGCAACAAATGCTGTGGTGGAGAGGCCAAAGGTGTCAAAATGCCTTAACCATAGTGCATGGGCGTGCTTGACTTGGTGCGAGGAGCCGTAGGATGCATAGGAACCGGCCGTGCGGCAAGCAAAGTCGTGTGTGCAAATATGGCGGTTACGGAGCCGTGGAGCCGAGGTTAAGGACCGTTCGGGCTCTCGAGTGACAACAAACGCTATGGTAGAGAGGCTAGAGGTGTCAAAATGCCTTAACCATGGCGTACGGGCATGCTTGACTCGGTCAGCCGGGAGCCATAAAATGACGTTGGAACCGACCATGCGGCGGCATGGTCGTGTGTGCAAATGTGGCGGTTTTGGCGCCATGGAGCATGGTTAAGGGCCCTTCGGGCTCTCGGGTGATGGAAAACTCTATGGTGGAGAGGTGAGAGGCATCAAAATGGCTTAACCATGGCGTACGGGTGTGCTTGACCCGGTGCCGAGAGCCGTAGGATGCACGGGATCCGGCCGTGCGGCGGCACGGTCGTGTGTGCAATTATGGATGTTACGGAGTCGTGCAGCTATAGTTAAGGGCCGTTCGGGCTCTCGGGTGATGACAAACATTGTGGTGGTGGGGCCAGAGGCATCAAAACACCTTAACCATGGCATACGGTCATGCTTGACCTAGTGTCAAGAGCTGTAGGACACGCAGGAACCGGCCGTGCGGTAGCATAGTCGTGTGTGCAAATATGGCAGTTCTAGAGCTGTGGAGCCATGGTTAAGGGCCATTCGGGTTCTCGGGCGGCAACAAATGCTATGGTGGAGAGGCTAGAGGTGTCAAAATGCCTTAACCATGGTGCATGGGCGTGCTTGACTTGGTGCGAGGAGCCATAGGATGCGTTGAACCGGCCGTGGGGCAGCAAAGGTCGTGTGTGCAAATATGGCGGTTACGGAGCCGTGGAGCCAAGGTTAAGTGCCGTTCGGGCTCTCGAGTGATGGCAAATGCTATGGTAGAGAGGCCGAGGTGTCAAAATGCCTTAACCATGGCGTACGGGCATGCTTGACTCGGTCGGAGCCATAAAATGCGTTGGAACCGGCCGTGCGGCGGCATGGTCGTGTGTGCAAATATGGCAGTTTTGGAGCCGTGGAGGCATGGTTAAGGGCCCTTCAGGCTCTCGGGTGATGGAAAACTCTATGGTGGAGAGGTGAGAGGCATCAAAATGGCTTAACCATGGCGTACGGGCGTGCTTGACCCGGTGCCGAGAGCCGTAGGATGCACAGGATCCGACCGTGCGGCAGCACAGTTGTGTGTGCAATTATGGATGTTCTGGAGTCGTGGAGCTATAGTTAAGGGCCGTTCGGGCTCTCGGGTGATGACAAACATTGTGGTGGTGAGGCCAGAGGCATCAAAACGCCTTAACCATGGCATACGGTCATGCTTGACCTAGTGTCAAGAGCTGTAGGACATGCACGAACCGGTTGTGCGGTAGCATATTCGTGTGTGCAAATATGGCAGTTCTAGAGCTGTGGAGCCATGGTTAAGGGCCATTCGGGTTCTCGGGCGGTAATAAACGCTGTGGTGGAGAGGCCAAAGGTGTTAAAACGCCTTAACCATGGTGCATGGGCATGCTTGACTTGGTGCGAGGAGCCATAGGATGCGGAACCGGCCGTGCGGCAAAGGCATGGTCGTGTGTGCAAATATGGCGGTTACGGAGCCGTGGAGCCAAGGTTAAGGACCGTTCGGGCTCTCGAGCGATGACAAACGCTATGGTAGAGAGGCTAGAGGTGTCAAAATGCCTTAACCATGGCGTACGGGCATGCTTGACTCAGTGCCGAGCCATAGGATGCGTTGGAACCGACCATGCGGCAGCATGGTCGTGTGTGCAAATGTGGCGGTTTTGCGCCATGGAGCCATGGTTAAGGGCCCTTCGGGCTCTCGGGTGATGAAAACTCTATGGTGGAGAGGTGAGAGGCATCAAAATGGCTTAACCATGGCGTACGGGCGTGCTTGACCCGGTGCCGAGAGCCGTAGGATGCACGGGATCCGGCCGTGCACCACGGTCGTGTGTGCAATTATGGATGTTACGGAGTTGTGGAGCTATAGTTAAGGGCCGTTCGGGCTCTCGGGTGATGACAAATATTGTGGTGGTGAGGCCGGAGGTGTCAAAACGCCTTAACCATGGCATACGGTCGTGCTTGACCTAGTGTCGAGAGCTATAGGACATGCGTAGGAACCGGGCCGTGCGGTAGCATAGTCGTGTGTGCAAATATGGCGGTTCTAGAGCGGTGGAGCCATGGTTAAGGGCCATTCGGGTTCTCGGGCGGCAATAAATGCTGTGGTGGAGAGGCCAAAGGTGTTAAAACGCCTTAACCATGGTGCATGGGCGTGCTTGACTTGGTGCGAGGAGCCGTAGGATGCATAGGAACCGGCCGTGCGGCGGCAAAGTCGTGTGTGCAAATATGGCGGTTACGGAGCCGTGGAGCCGAGGTTAAGGACCGTTCGGGCTCTCGAGTGATGACAAATGCTATGGTAGAGAGGCTAGAGGTGTCAAAATGCCTTAACCATGGCGTACGGGCTTGCTTGACTCGGTCCGGGAGCCATAGGACGCGTTGGAACCGACCATGCGGCAAAGCATGGTCGTGTGTGCAAATGTGGCGGTTTTGGAGCCGTGGAGCCATGGTTAAGGGCCCTTCGGGCTCTCGGGTGATGGAAAACTCTATGGTGGAGAGGTGAGAGGCATCAAAATGGCTTAACCATGGCGTACGGGTGTGCTTGAACCGGTGCCGAGAGCCGTAGGATGCACGGGATCCGGCCGTGCGCCGGCACGGTCGTGTGTGCAATTATGGATGTTACGGAGTCGTGGAGCTATAGTTAAGGGCCGTTCGGGCTCTCGGGTGATGACAAACATTGTGGTGGTGGGGCCGGAGGTGTCAAAACACCTTAACCATGGCATACGGTCGTGCTTGACCTAGTGTCGAGAGCTTGTAGGACACGTAGGAACCGGGCGTGCGGTAGCATAGTCGTGTGTGCAAATATGGCGGTTCTAGAGCGGTGGAGCCATGGTTAAGGGCCATTCGGGTTCTTGGGCGGCAACAAATGCTATGGTCGAGAGGCTAGCGGTGTCAAAATGCCTTAACCATAGTGCATGGGCGTGCTTGACTTGGTGCGAGGAGCCGTAGGATGCGCGGGAACCGGCCGTGGGGCAGCAAAGTCGTGTGTGCAAATATGGCGGTTACGGAGCCGTGGAGCCGAGGTTAAGTGCCGTTCGGGCTCTCGAGTGACGGCAAACGCTATGGTAGAGAGGCCGAGGGTGTCAAAATGCCTTAACCATGGTGTACGGGCATGCTTGACTCGGCCCGGGAGCCATAAAATGCGTTGGAACCGACCGTGCGGCAGCATGGTCGAGTGTGCAAATATGGCGGTTTTGGAGCCGTGGAGGCATGGTTAAGGGCCCTTCGGGCTCTCGGGTGATGGAAAACTCTATGGTGGAGAGGTGAGAGGCATCAAAATGGCTTAACCATGGCGTACGGGCGTGCTTGACCCGGTGCCGAGAGCCGTAGGATGCACGGGATCCGGCGTGCGGCGGCACGATCATGTGTGCAATTATGGATGTTACGGAGTCGTGGAGCTATAGTTAAGGGCCGTTCGGGCTCTCGGGTGATGACAAACATTGTGGTGGTGAGGCCGAGGCATCAAAACACCTTAACCATGGCATACGGTCATGCTTGACCTAGTGTCAAGAGCTATAGGACACGCATGAACCGGCATGTGCGGTAGCATATTCGTGTGTGCAAATATGGCGGTTCTAGAGCTGTGGAGCCATGGTTAAGGGCCATTCGGGTTCTCGGGCGGCAACAAACGCTGTGGTGGAGGGCTAGAGGTGTCAAAATGCCTTAACCATGGCGTACGGGCATGCTTGACTTGGTGCCGGGAGCCATAGGATGCGTTGGAACCGGCCGTGCGGCAGCATGGTCGTGTGTGCAAATATGGCGTTACGGAGCCGTGGAGCCAAGGTTAAGGGCCGTTCGGGCTCTCGAGCGATGGCAAACGCTATGGTAGAGAGGCCGAGAGGTGTCAAAATGCCTTAACCATGGCGTACGGGCATGCTTGACTCGGTCTTGAGAGCCATAGGATGCGTTGGAACCGACCATGCGGCGGCATGGTCGTGTGTGCAAATATGGCGGTTTTGCGGCCGTGGAGCCATGGTTAAGGGCCCTTCGGGCTCTCGGGTGATGAAAAACTCTATGGTGGAGAGGTGAGAGGCATCAAAATGGCTTAACCATGGCGTACGGGCGTGCTTGACCCGGTGCCGAGAGCCGTAGGATGCACGGGATCCGGCCGTGCGGCCAGCACGGTCGTGTGTGCAATTATGGATGTTACGGAGTTGTGGAGCTATAGTTAAGGGCCGTTCGGGCTCTCGGGTGATGACAAATATTGTGGTGGTGGGGCCGGAAGGTGTCAAAATGCCTTAACCATGGCATACGGTCGTGCTTGACCTAGTGTCGAGAGCTATAGGACATGCGAGGAACCGGGGCGTGCGGTAGCATAGTCGTGTGTGCAAATATGGCAGTTCTAGAGCGGTGGAGCCATGGTTAAGGGCCATTCGGGTTCTCGGGCGGTAATAAATGCTATGGTGGAGAGGCCAAAGGTGTTAAAACGCCTTAACCATGGTGCATGGGCGTGCTTGACTTGGTGCGAGGAGCCGTAGGATGCGCATAGGAACCGGCCGTGCGGCGGCAAGTCGTGTGTGCAAATATGGCGGTTCTGGAGCCATGGAGCCGAGGTTAAGGGCCGTTCGGGCTCTCGAGCGATGACAAACGCTATGGTAGAGAGGCTAGAGGTGTCAAAATGCCTTAACCATGGCGTACGGGCTTGCTTGACTCGGTCCGGGAGCCATAGGACGCGTTGGAACCGACCATGCGGCGGCATGGTCGTGTGTGCAAATGTGGCGGTTTTGGAGCCGTGGAGCCATGGTTAAGGGCCCTTCAGGCTCTCGAGTGATGGAAAACTCTATGGTGGAGAGGTGAGAGGCATCAAAATGGCTTAACCATGGCGTACGGGTGTGCTTGAACCGGTGCCGAGAGCCGTAGGATGCACGGGATCCGGCCGTGCGCCGGCACGAGTCATGTGTGCAATTATGGATGTTCGAGTCGTGGAGCTATAGTTAAGGGCCGTTCGGGCTCTCGGGTGATGACAAACATTGTGGTGGTGGGGCCGGAGGTGTCAAAACACCTTAACCATGGCATACGGTCATGCTTGACCTAGTGTCGAGAGCTATAGGACACGTAGGAACCGGGCGTGCGGTAGCATAGTCGTGTGTGCAAATATGGCGGTTCTAGAGCGGTGGAGCCATGGTTAAGGGCCATTCGGGTTCTTGGGCGGCAACAAATGCTATGGTTGAGAGGCCAGCGGTGTCAAAATGCCTTAACCATAGTGCATGGGCGTGCTTGACTTGGTGCGAGGAGCCATAGGATGCGCGGGAACCGGCCGTGCGGCAGCAAAGTCGTGTGTGCAAATATGGCGGTTCGGAGTCCGTGGAGCCGAGGTTAAGTGCCGTTCGGGCTCTCGAGTGATGGCAAACGCTATGGTAGAGAGGCTAGAGGTGTCAAAATGCCTTAACCATGGCGTACGGGCATGCTTGACTCGGTCCGGGAGCCATAAAATGCGTTGGAACCGACCGTGCGGCGGCATGGTCGTGTGTGCAAATATGGCGGTTTTGGAGCCGTGGAGGCATGGTTAAGGGCCCTTCGGGCTCTCGGGTGATGGAAAACTCTATGGTGGAGAGGTGAGAGGCATCAAAATGGCTTAACCATGGCGTACGGGCGTGCTTGACCCGGTGCCGAGAGCCGTAGGATGCACGGATCCGGCCGTGCGCCGGCACGGTCGTGTGTGCAATTATGGATGTTCGGAGTCGTGGAGCTATAGTTAAGGGCCGTTCGGGCTCTCGGGTGATGACAAACATTGTGGTGGTGAGGCTAGAGGCATCAAAACGCCTTAACCATGGCATACGGTCATGCTTGACCTAGTGTCAAGAGCTATAGGACACGCACGAACCGGCACAGTGCGGTAGCATATTCGTGTGTGCAAATATGGCGGTTCTAGAGCTGGGAGCCATGGTTAAGGGCCATTCGGGTTCTCGGGCGGCAACAAACGCTGTGGTGGAGAGGCTAGAGGTGTCAAAATGCCTTAACCATGGCGCACGGGCATGCTTGACTTGGTGCGAGGAGCCATAGGATGCGTGGAACCGGCAGCGGCAGCATGGTCGTGTGTGCAAATATGGCGGTTCGGAGCCGTGGAGCCAAGGTTAAGGACCGTTCGGGCTCTCGAGCGATGGCAAATGCTATGGTAGAGAGGCCCGGAGGTGTCAAAATGCCTTAACCATGGCGTACGGGCATGCTTGACTCGGTCTTGAGAGCCATAGGATGCGTTGGAACCGACCATGCGGCGGCATGGTCGTGTGTGCAAATATGGCGGTTTGCGGCCGTGGAGCCATGGTTAAGGGCCCTTCAGGCTCTCGGGTGATGAAAAACTCTATGGTGGAGAGGTGAGAGGCATCAAAATGGCTTAACCATGGCGTACGGGCGTGCTTGACCCGGTGCCGAGAGCCATAGGATGCACAGGATCCGGCTGTGCGGCAGCACAGTTGTGTGTGCAATTATGGATGTTCTGGAGTTGTGGAGCTATAGTTAAGGGCCGTTCGGGCTCTCGGGTGATGACAAATATTGTGGTGGTGAGGCCAGAGGCGTCAAAACGCCATAACCATGGCATACGGTCATGCTTGACCTAGTGTCGAGAGCTATAGGACATGCAGGAACTGGCTGTGCGGTAGCATAGTCGTGTGTGCTAATATGGCAGTTCTAGAGCTGTGGAGCCATGGTTAAGGGCCATTCAGGTTCTCGGGCGGTAATAAACGCTGTGGTGGAGAGGCCAAAGGTGTTAAAACACCTTAACCATGGTGCATGGGCGTGCTTGACTTGGTGCGAGGAGCCGTAGGATGCATAGGAACCGGCCGTGCGGCAAAGCAAAGTCGTGTGTGCAAATATGGCGGTTACTGGAGCCGTGGAGCCGAGGTTAAGGGCCGTTCGGGCTCTCGGCGATGACAAATGCTATGGTAGAGAGGCTAGAGGTGTCAAAATGCCTTAACCATGGTGTACGGGCTTGCTTGACTCGGTCCGGGAGCCATAGGATGCGTTGGAACCGACCATGCGGCGGCATGGTCGTGTGTGCAAATGTGGCGGTTTTGGAGCCATGGAGCCATGGTTAAGGGCCCTTCAGGCTCTCGAGTGATGGAAAACTCTATGGTGGAGAGGTGAGAGGCATCAAAATGGCTTAACCATGGCGTACGGGTGTGCTTGAACCGGTGCCGAGAGCCGTAGGATGCACGGGATCCGGCCGTGCGCCGGCACAAGTCGTGTGTGCAATTATGGATGTTACGAGTCGTGGAGCTATAGTTAAGGGCCGTTCGAGGCTCTCGGGTGATGACAAACATTGTGGTGGTGGGGCCAGAGGTGTCAAAACACCTTAACCATGGCATACGGTCGTGCTTGACCTAGTGTCGAGAGCAGTAGGACACGTAGGAACCGGCGTGCGGTAGCATAGTCGTGTGTGCAAATATGGCGGTTCTAGAGCGGTGGAGCCATGGTTAAGGGCCATTCGGGTTCTTGGGCGGCAACAAATGCTGTGGTTGAGAGGCCGAGGTGTCAAAATGCCTTAACCATAGTGCATGGGCGTGCTTGACTTGGTGCGAGGAGCCGTAGGATGCGCGAACCGGCCGTGCGGCGGCAAAGTCGTGTGTGCAAATATGGCGTTACGGAGCCGTGGAGCCGAGGTTAAGTGCCGTTTAGGCTCTCGAGTGATGGCAAACGCTATGGTAGAGAGGCTAGAGGTGTCAAAATGCCTTAACCATGGCGTACGGGCATGCTTGACTCGAGCCGGAGCCATAAAATGTGTTGGAACCGACCGTGCGGCAGCATGGTCGAGTGTGCAAATATGGCAGTTTTGGAGCCATGGAGGCATGGTTAAGGGCCCTTCGGGCTCTCGGGTGATGGAAAACTCTATGGTGGAGAGGTGAGAGGCATCAAAATGGCTTAACCATGGCGTACGGGCGTGCTTGACCCGGTGCCGAGAGCCGTAGGATGCACGGGATCCGGCCGTGCGGCAGCACGGTCGTGTGTGCAATTATGGATGTTCGGAGTCGTGGAGCTATAGTTAAGGGCCGTTCGGGCTCTCGGGTGATGACAAACATTGTGTGGTGAGGCCGGAGGCATCAAAACACCTTAACCATGGCATACGGTCATGCTTGACCTAGTGTCAAGAGCTATAGGACACGCACGAACCGGGCTGTGCGGTAGCATATTCGTGTGTGCAAATATGGCAGTTCTAGAGCTGTGGAGCCATGGTTAAGGGCCATTCGGGTTCTCGGGCGGCAACAAATGCTATGGTGGAGAGGCTAGAGGTGTCAAAATGCCTTAACCATGGCGTACGGGCATGCTTGACTCGGTGCGGGAGCCATAGGATGCGTTGGGAACCGGCCGTGGGGCAGCATGGTCGTGTGTGCAAATATGGCGGTTCGGAGCCGTGGAGCCAAGGTTAAGGGCCGTTCGGGCTCTCGAGCGATGGCAAATGCTATGGTAGAGAGGCCAGAGGTGTCAAAATGCCTTAACCATGGCGTACGGGCTTGCTTGACTCGGTGCCGAGAGCCATAGGATGCGTTGGAACCGGCCATGCGGCAGCATGGTCGTGTGTGCAAATATGGCAGTTTTGCAGCCGTGGAGCCATGGTTAAGGGCCGTTCGGGCTCTCGGGTGATGAAAAACTCTATGGTGGAGAGGTGAGAGGCATCAAAATGGCTTAACCATGGCGTACGGGCGTGCTTGACCCGGTGCCGAGAGCCGTAGGATGCACAGGATCCGGCCGTGCGGCAGCACAGTCGTGTGTGCAATTATGGATGTTCGGAGTTGTGGAGCTATAGTTAAGGGCCGTTCGGGCTCTCGGGTGATGACAAATATTGTGGTGGTGAGGCCGGAGGCGTCAAAACGCCTTAACCATGGCATACGGTCGTGCTTGACCTAGTGTCGAGAGCTATAGGACATGCGTAGGAACCGGGCCGTGCGGTAGCATAGTCGTGTGTGCAAATATGGCAGTTCTAGAGCTGTGGAGCCATGGTTAAGGGCCATTCGGGTTCTTGGGCGGTAATAAACGCTGTGGTGGAGAGGCCAAAGGTGTTAAAACACCTTAACTATGGTGCATGGGCGTGCTTGACTTGGTGCGAGGAGCCGTAGGATGCATAGGAACCGGCCGTGCGGCAGCAAAGTCGTGTGTGCAAATATGGCAGTTCTGGAGCCATGGAGCCGAGGTTAAGGACCATTCAGGCTCTCGAGCAACGACAAACGCTATGGTAGAGAGGCTAGAGGTGTCAAAATGCCTTAACCATGGCGTACGGGCTTGCTTGACTCAGTGCCGGGAGCCATAGGACGCGTTGGAACCGACCATGCGGCAGCATGGTCGTGTGTGCAAATGTGGCAGTTTTGGAGCCGTGGAACCGTGGTTAAGGGCCCTTCGGGCTCTCGGGTGATGGAAAACTCTATGGTGGAGAGGTGAGAGGCATCAAAATGGCTTAACCATGGCGTACGGGTGTGCTTGAACCGGTGCCGAGAGCCGTAGGATGCACGGGATCCGGCCGTGCACCAAACGGTCGTGTGTGCAATTATGGATGTTACGGAGTTGTGGAGCTATAGTTAAGGGCCGTTCGGGCTCTCGGGTGATGACAAACATTGTGGTGGTGGGGCCGGAGGTGTCAAAACGCCTTAACCATGGCATACGATCGTGCTTGACCTAGTGTCGAGAGCCGTAGGACACGTAGGAACCGGCGTGTGCGGTAGCATAGTCGTGTGTGCAAATATGGCGGTTCTAGAGCGGTGGAGCCATGGTTAAGGGCCATTCGGGTTCTTGGGCGGCAACAAATGCTATGGTTGAGAGGCCGAGGTGTCAAAATGCCTTAACCATAGTGCATGGGCGTGCTTGACTTGGTGCGAGGAGCCATAGGATGCGCGGGAACCGGCCGTGCGGCAGCAAAGTCGTGTGTGCAAATATGGCAGTTCTGGAGCCGTGGAGCCGAGGTTAAGTGCCGTTCAGGCTCTAAGTGACGGCAAACGCTATGGTAGAGAGGCTAGAGGTTTCAAAATGCCTTAACTATGGTGTACGGGCATGCTTGACTCGAGCCGAGAGCCATAAAATGCGTTGGAACCGACCATGCGGCGGCATGGTCGAGTGTGCAAATATGGCGGTTTTGGAGCCGTGGAGGCATGGTTAAGGGCCCTTCGGGCTCTCGGGTGATGGAAAACTCTATGGTGGAGAGGTGAGAGGCATCAAAATGGCTTAACCATGGCGTACGGCGTGCTTGACCCGGTGCCGAGAGCCGTAGAATGCACGGGATCCGGCCGTGCGGCGGCACGGTCGTGTGTGCAATTATGGATGTTACGGAGTCGTGGAGCTGTAGTTAAGGGCCGTTCGGGCTCTCGGGTGATGACAAACATTGTTGTGGTGAGGCCGGAGGCATCAAAACACCTTAACCATGGCATACGGTCATGCTTGACCTAGTGTCAAGAGCTATAGGACACGCACGAACCGGGCTGTGCGGTAGCATATTCGTGTGTGCAAATATGGCGGTTCTAGAGCCGTGGAGCCATGGTTAAGGGCCATTCGGGTTCTCGGCGGCAACAAATGCTATGGTGGAGAGGCTAGAGGTGTCAAAATGCCTTAACCATGGCGTACGGGCATGCTTGACTCGGTGCCGGGAGCCATAGGATGCGTTGGAACCGGCCGTGGGGCGCATGGTCGTGTGTGCAAATATGGCGGTTCGGAGCCGTGGAGCCAAGGTTAAGGGCCGTTCGGGCTCTCGAGCGATGGCAAATGCTATGGTAGAGAGGCCGAGGGTGTCAAAATGCCTTAACCATGGCGTACGGGCATGCTTGACTCGGTGCGAGAGCCATAGGATGCGTTGGAACCGGGCCATGCGGCGGCATGGTCGTGTGTGCAAATATGGCGGTTTTGCGGCCGTGGAGCTGTGGTTAAGGGCCCTTCGGGCTCTCGGGTGATGAAAAACTCTATGGTGGAGAGGTGAGAGGCATCAAAATGGCTTAACCATGGCGTACGGGCGTGCTTGACCCGGTGCCGAGAGCCGTAGGATGCACGGGATCCGGGCGTGCGGCAGCACGGTTGTGTGTGCAATTATGGATGTTCGGAGTTGTGGAGCTATAGTTAAGGGCCGTTCGGGCTCTCGGGTGATGACAAATATTGTGGTGGTGAGGCCGGGCGTCAAAACGCCTTAACCATGGCATACGGTCATGCTTGACCTAGTGTCGAGAGCTATAGGACATGCGGGGAACCGGGCCGTGCGGTAGCATAGTCGTGTGTGCAAATATGGCGGTTCTAGAGCGTGGAGCCATGGTTAAGGGCCATTCGGGTTCTTGGGCGGTAATAAACGCTGTGGTGGAGAGGCCAAAGGTGTTAAAACACCTTAACCATGGTGCATGGGCGTGCTTGACTTGGTGCGAGGAGCCGTAGGATGCATAGGAACCGGCCGTGCGGCGGCAAAAAGTCATGTGTGCAAATATGGCGGTTACGGAGCCGTGGAGCCGAGGTTAAGGGCCGTTCAGGCTCTCGAGCGATGACAAATGCTATGGTAGAGAGGCTAGAGGTGTCAAAATGCCTTAACCATGGTGTACGGGCTTGCTTGACTCAGTGCCGGGAGCCATAGGACGCGTTGGAACCGACCATGCGGCAGCATGGTCGTGTGTGCAAATGTGGCAGTTTTGGAGCCGTGGAGCCATGGTTAAGGGCCATTCGGGCTCTCGGTGATGGAAAACTCTATGGTGGAGAGGTGAGAGGCATCAAAATGGCTTAACCATGGCGTACGGGTGTGCTTGAACCGGTGCCGAGAGCCGTAGGATGCACGGGATCCGGCCGTGCGCCGGCACAATCGTGTGTGCAATTATGGATGTTCGGAGTCGTGGAGCTATAGTTAAGGGCCGTTCGAGGCTCTCGGGTGATGACAAACATTGTGGTGGTGGGGCCGGAGGTGTCAAAACACCTTAACCATGGCATACGGTCGTGCTTGACCTAGTGTCGAGAGCGTAGGACACGTAGGAACCGGCCAGTGCGGTAGCATAGTCGTGTGTGCAAATATGGCAGTTCTAGAGCGGTGGAGCCATGGTTAAGGGCCATTCGGGTTCTTGGGCGGCAACAAATGCTGTGGTTGAGAGGCCAGCGGTGTCAAAATGCCTTAACCATAGTGCATGGGCGTGCTTGACTTGGTGCGAGGAGCCGTAGGATGCGCGGAACCGGCGTGCGGCGGCAAAGTCGTGTGTGCAAATATGGCGGTTCTGGTCCGTGGAGCCGAGGTTAAGTGCCGTTTAGGCTCTCGAGTGACGGCAAACGCTATGGTAGAGAGGCTAGAGGTGTCAAAATGCCTTAACCATGGCGTACGGGCATGCTTGACTCAGAGCCGGGAGCCATAAAATGCGTTGGAACCGACCGTGCGGCAAAGCATGGTCGAGTGTGCAAATATGGCAGTTTTGGAGCCATGGAGGCATGGTTAAGGGCCCTTCGGGCTCTCGGGTGATGGAAAACTCTATGGTGGAGAGGTGAGAGGCATCAAAATGGCTTAACCATGGCGTACGGGCGTGCTTGACCCGGTGCCGAGAGCCGTAGAATGCACAGATCCGGCCGTGCGGCAAAGCACGGTCGTGTGTGCAATTATGGATGTTCTGAGTCGTGGAGCTATAGTTAAGGGCCGTTCGGGCTCTCGGGTGATGACAAACATTGTTGTGGTGAGGCCGAGGCATCAAAACACCTTAACCATGGCATACGGTCATGCTTGACCTAGTGTCAAGAGCTGTAGGACACGCACGAACCGGGGCCGTGCGGTAGCATATTCGTGTGTGCAAATATGGCAGTTCTAGAGCAGTGGAGCCATGGTTAAGGGCCATTCGGGTTCTCGGGCGGCAACAAATGCTATGGTGGAGAGGCTAGAGGTGTCAAAATGCCTTAACCATGGCGTACGGGCATGCTTGACTCAGTGCCGGGAGCCATAGGATGCGTTGGAACCGACCGTGCGGCAGCATGGTCGTGTGTGCAAATATGGCGGTTACGGAGCCGTGGAGCCAAGGTTAAGGGCCGTTCGGGCTCTCGAGCGATGGCAAATGCTATGGTAGAGAGGCCGAGGTGTCAAAATGCCTTAACCATGGCGTACGGGCATGCTTGACTCGGTCCGAGAGCCATAGGATGCGTTGGAACCGACCGTGCGGCGGCATGGTCGTGTGTGCAAATATGGCGGTTTTGCGGCCGTGGAGCCATGGTTAAGGGCCCTTCGGGCTCTCGGGTGATGAAAAACTCTATGGTGGAGAGGTGAGAGGCATCAAAATGGCTTAACCATGGCGTACGGGCGTGCTTGACCCGGTGCCGAGAGCCGTAGGATGCACGGGATCCGGGCGTGCGGCAAAGCACGGTTGTGTGTGCAATTATGGATGTTCGGTTGTGGAGCTATAGTTAAGGGCCGTTCGGGCTCTCGGGTGATGACAAATATTGTGGTGGTGAGGCCGGGGCGTCAAAACGCCTTAACCATGGCATACGGTCGTGCTTGACCTAGTGTCGAGAGCTATAGGACATGCGAGGAACCGGCCGTGCGGTAGCATAGTCGTGTGTGCAAATATGGCGGTTCTAGAGCGTGGAGCCATGGTTAAGGGCCATTCGGGTTCTTGGGCGGTAATAAACGCTGTGGTGGAGAGGCCAAAGGTGTTAAAATGCCTTAACTATGGTGCATGGGCGTGCTTGACTTGGTGCGAGGAGCCGTAGGATGCATAGGAACCGGCCGTGCGGCAGCAAAGTCGTGTGTGCAAATATGGCAGTTCTGGAGCCATGGAGCCGAGGTTAAGGACCATTCAGGCTCTCGAGCAACGACAAACGCTATGGTAGAGAGGCTAGAGGTGTCAAAATGCCTTAACCATGGCGTACGGGCTTGCTTGACTCAGTGCCGGGAGCCATAGGACGCGTTGGAACCGACCATGCGGCAGCATGGTCGTGTGTGCAAATGTGGCAGTTTTACTGCCGTGGAGCCATGGTTAAGGGCCCTTCAGGCTCTCAGGTGATGGAAAACTCTATGGTGGAGAGGTGAGAGGCATCAAAATGGCTTAACCATGGTGTACGGGTGTGCTTGAACCGGTGCCGAGAGCCATAGGATGCACAGGATCCGGCCTTGCACCAGCACAGTCGTGTGTGCAATTATGGATGTTCTGGAGTTGTGGAGCTATAGTTAAGGGCCGTTCGGGCTCTCTGGTGATGACAAACATTGTGGTGGTGGGGCCAGAGGTGTCAAAATGCCTTAACCATGGCATACGATCGTGCTTGACCTAGTGTCGAGAGCCGAGGACACGTAGGAACCGGTTGTGCGGTAGCATAGTCGTGTGTGCAAATATGGCGGTTCTAGAGCGGTGGAGCCATGGTTAAGGGCCATTCGGGTTCTTGGGCGGCAACAAATGCTATGGTTGAGAGGCCAGCGGTGTCAAAATGCCTTAACCATAGTGCATGGGCGTGCTTGACTTGGTGCGAGGAGCCATAGGATGCGCGGGAACCGGCCGTGCGGCAGCAAAGTCGTGTGTGCAAATATGGCAGTTCTGGAGCCGTGGAGCCGAGGTTAAGTGCCGTTCAGGCTCTAAGTGACGGCAAACGCTATGGTAGAGAGGCTAGAGGTTTCAAAATGCCTTAACTATGGTGTACAGGCATGCTTGACTCAGAGCCAGGAGCCATAAAATGCGTTGGAACCGACCATGCGGCAGCATGGTCGAGTGTGCAAATATGGCAGTTTTGGAGCCGTGGAGGCATGGTTAAGGGCCCTTCAGGCTCTCAGGTGATGGAAAACTCTATGGTGGAGAGGTGAGAGGCATCAAAATGGCTTAACCATGGCGTACAGGCGTGCTTGACCCGGTGCCGAGAGCCGTAGAATGCACGGATCCGGCCGTGCGGCGGCACGACAATCGTGTGTGCAATTATGGATGTTCAGGTCGTGGAGCTATAGTTAAGGGCCGTTTAGGCTCTCGGGTGATGACAAACATTGTTGTGGTGAGGCCGAGGGGCATCAAAACACCTTAACCATGGCATACGGTCATGCTTGACCTAGTGTCAAGAGCTATAGGACACGCACGAACCGGCCGTGCGGCAGCATAGTCGTGTGTGCAAATATGGCAGTTCTAGAGCCGTGGAGCCATGGTTAAGGGCCATTCAGGTTCTCGGGCGGCAACAAATGCTATGGTGGAGAGGCTAGAGGTGTCAAAATGCCTTAACCATGGCGTACGGGCATGCTTGACTCGGTGCCGGAGCCATAGGATGCGTTGGAACCGGCCGTGGGGGCAGCATGGTCGTGTGTGCAAATATGGCGGTTCGGAGCCGTGGAGCCAAGGTTAAGGGCCGTTCGGGCTCTCGAGCGATGGCAAATGCTATGGTAGAGAGGACGCCGAGGTGTCAAAATGCCTTAACCATGGCGTACGGGCATGCTTGACTCGGTCCGAGAGCCATAGGATGCGTTGGAACCGACCATGCGGCAGCATGGTCGTGTGTGCAAATATGGCAGTTCTGGAGCCATGGAGCCATGGTTAAGGGCCCTTCAGGCTCTCGGGTGATGAAAAACTCTATGGTGGAGAGGTGAGAGGCATCAAAATGGCTTAACCATGGCGTACGGGCGTGCTTGACCCGGTGCCGAGAGCCGTAGGATGCACAGGATCCGGCTGTGCGGCAGCACAGTTGTGTGTGCAATTATGGATGTTCTGGAGTTGTGGAGCTATAGTTAAGGGCCGTTCGGGCTCTCGGGTGATGACAAATATTGTGGTGGTGAGGCCAGAGGCGTCAAAACGCCTTAACCATGGCATACGGTCGTGCTTGACCTAGTGTCGAGAGCTATAGGACATGCGGGGAACCGGATGTGCGGTAGCATAGTCGTGTGTGCAAATATGGCGGTTCTAGAGCTGTGGAGCCATGGTTAAGGGCCATTCGGGTTCTTGGGCGGTAATAAATGCCGTGGTGGAGAGGCCAAAGGTGTTAAAACACCTTAACCATGGTGCATGGGCGTGCTTGACTTGGTGCGAGGAGCCGTAGGATGCATAGGAACCGGCCGTGCGGCAAAAAAGTCATGTGTGCAAATATGGCGGTTACGGAGCCGTGGAGCCGAGGTTAAGGACCATTCGGGCTCTCGAGCGATGACAAACGCTATGGTAGAGAGGCTAGAGGTGTCAAAATGCCTTAACCATGGTGTACGGGCTTGCTTGACTCGGTCCGGGAGCCATAGGACGCGTTGGAACCGACCATGCGGCGGCATGGTCGTGTGTGCAAATGTGGCGGTTTTTGGGGAGCCGTGGAGCCATGGTTAAGGGCCCTTCAGGCTCTCGGTGATGGAAAACTCTATGGTGGAGAGGTGAGAGGCATCAAAATGGCTTAACCATGGCGTACGGGTGTGCTTGAACCGGTGCCGAGAGCCGTAGGATGCACAGGATCCGGCCGTGCACCCGGCACGGTCGTGTGTGCAATTATGGATGTTCAGAGTCGTGGAGCTATAGTTAAGGGCCGTTCGGCTCTCGGGTGATGACAAACATTGTGGTGGTGGGGCCGGAGGTGTCAAAACGCCTTAACCATGGCATACGGTCGTGCTTGACCTAGTGTCGAGAGCCGTAGGACACGCAGGAACCGGCCGTGCGGTAGCATAGTCGTGTGTGCAAATATGGCAGTTCTAGAGCGGTGGAGCCATGGTTAAGGGCCATTCGGGTTCTTGGGCGGCAACAAATGCTATGGTTGAGAGGCCAGCGGTGTCAAAATGCCTTAACCATAGTGCATGGGCGTGCTTGACTTGGTGCGAGGAGCCGTAGGATGCGCGGAACCGGCCGTGCGGCGGCAAAGTCGTGTGTGCAAATATGGCAGTTCGGAGCCGTGGAGCCGAGGTTAAGTGCCGTTCGGCTCTCGAGTGATGGCAAACGCTATGGTAGAGAGGCTAGAGGTGTCAAAATGCCTTAACCATGGCGTACGGGCATGCTTGACTCGAGCCGGAGCCATAAAATGCGTTGGAACCGACCGTGCGGCGGCATGGTCGAGTGTGCAAATATGGCGGTTTTGGAGCCATGGAGGCATGGTTAAGGGCCCTTCGGGCTCTCGGGTGATGGAAAACTCTATGGTGGAGAGGTGAGAGGCATCAAAATGGCTTAACCATGGCGTACGGGCGTGCTTGACCCGGTGCCGAGAGCCATAGGATGCACGGATCCGACCGTGCGGCAGCACAGTCGTGTGTGCAATTATGGATGTTCAGAGTCGTGGAGCTATAGTTAAGGGCCGTTCGGGCTCTCGGGTGATGACAAACATTGTGGTGGTGAGGCCGGAGGCATCAAAATGCCTTAACCATGGCATACGGTCATGCTTGACCTAGTGTCGAGAGCTATAGGACATGCACGAACCGGCCGTGCGGTAGCATAGTCGTGTGTGCAAATATGGCGTTCTAGAGCTGTGGAGCCATGGTTAAGGGCCATTCGAGTTCTCGGCGGCAACAAATGCTATGGTGGAGTGGCTAGAGGTGTTAAAATGCCTTAACCATGGTGCGGGCATGCTTGACTCGGTGCGGGAGCCATAGGATGCGTTGGAACCGACCGTGGGGCGGCAAAGTCGTGTGTGCAAATATGGCGGTTCGAGCCGTGGAGCCAAGGTTAAGGGCCGTTCGGGCTCTCGAGCGATGACAAATGCTATGGTAGAGAGGCCGAGGTGTCAAAATGCCTTAACCATGGCGTACGGGCATGCTTGACTCGCCCGAGAGCCATAGGATGCGTTGGAACCGACCATGCGGCAGCATGGTCGTGTGTGCAAATATGGCGGTTTTGCGGCCGTGGAGCCATGGTTAAGGGCCCTTCGGGCTCTCGGGTGATGAAAAACTCTATGGTGGAGAGGTGAGAGGCATCAAAATGGCTTAACCATGGCGTACGGGCGTGCTTGACCCGGTGCCGAGAGCCGTAGGATGCACGGGATCCGGCCGTGCGGCAGCAGCACGGTTGTGTGTGCAATTATGGATGTTACGAGTCGTGGAGCTATAGTTAAGGGCCGTTCGGGCTCTCGGGTGATGACAAATATTGTGGTGGTGAGGCCGAGGCGTCAAAACACCTTAACCATGGCATACGGTCGTGCTTGACCTAGTGTCGAGAGCTATAGGACATGCGAACCGGGGATGTGCGGTAGCATAGTCGTGTGTGCAAATATGGCGGTTCTAGAGCGTGGAGCCATGGTTAAGGGCCATTCGGGTTCTTGGGCGGTAATAAACGCCGTGGTGGAGAGGCCAAAGGTGTTAAAACACCTTAACCATGGTGCATGGGCGTGCTTGACTTGGTGCGAGGAGCCGTAGGATGCATAGGAACCGGCCGTGCGGCGGAAAGTCGTGTGTGCAAATATGGCGCTTCCGGAGCCGTGGAGCCGAGGTTAAGGACCATTCGGGCTCTCGAGCAACGACAAACGCTATGGTAGAGAGGCTAGAGGTGTGTCAAAATGCCTTAACCATGGCGTACGGGCTTGCTTGACTCGAGTCGGGAGCCATAGGATGCGTTGGAACCGACCATGCGGCGGCATGGTCGTGTGTGCAAATGTGGCGGTTTTGGACCGTGGAGCCATGGTTAAGGGCCCTTCAGGCTCTCGGGTGATGGAAAACTCTATGGTGGAGAGGTGAGAGGCATCAAAATGGCTTAACCATGGTGTACGGGTGTGCTTGAACCGGTGCCGAGAGCCGTAGGATGCACAGGATCCGGCCGTGCACCAGCACAGTCGTGTGTGCAATTATGGATGTTACGGAGTCGTGGAGCTATAGTTAAGGGCCGTTCGGGCTCTCGGGTGATGACAAACATTGTGGTGGTGGGGCCGAGGTGTCAAAACACCTTAACCATGGCATACGGTCGTGCTTGACCTAGTGTCGAGAGCCGGGACACGTAGGAACCGGGCATTTGTGCGGTAGCATAGTCGTGTGTGCAAATATGGCGGTTCTAGAGCGGTGGAGCCATGGTTAAGGGCCATTCGGGTTCTTGGGCGGCAACAAATGCTATGGTTGAGAGGCCGGGTGTCAAAATGCCTTAACCATAGTGCATGGGCGTGCTTGACTTGGTGCGAGGAGCCGTAGGATGCGCAGGAACCGGCGTGCGGCAAGCAAAGTCGTGTGTGCAAATATGGCGATTCGGAGCCGTGGAGCCAAGGTTAAGTGCCGTTCGGGCTCTAAGTGATGGCAAACGCTATGGTAGAGAGGCTAGAGGTTTCAAAATGCCTTAACCATGGCGTACGGGCATGCTTGACTCGAGCCGGGAGCCATAAAATGCGTTGGAACCGACCATGCGGCGGCATGGTCGAGTGTGCAAATATGGCGCTTTTGGGCCGTGGAGGCATGGTTAAGGGCCCTTCGGGCTCTCGGGTGATGGAAAACTCTATGGTGGAGAGGTGAGAGGCATCAAAATGGCTTAACCATGGCGTACGGGCGTGCTTGACCCGGTGCCGAGAGCCATAGGATGCACGGGATCCGACCGTGCGGCGGCACGAACGTGTGTGCAATTATGGATGTTCGGAGTCATGGAGCTATAGTTAAGGGCCGTTCGGGCTCTCGGGTGATGACAAACATTGTGGTGGTGAGGCCGGAGGCATCAAAACGCCTTAACCATGGCATACGGTCATGCTTGACCTAGTGTCAAGAGCTATAGGACATGCATGAACCGGCCGTGCGGTAGCATATTCGTGTGTGCAAATATGGCGGTTCTAGAGCCGTGGAGCCATGGTTAAGGGCCATTCGGGTTCTCGGCGGCAACAAACACTATGGTGGAGAGGCTAGAGGTGTCAAAATGCCTTAACCATGGTGCATGGGTGTGCTTGACTCGGTGCGAGGGAGCCATAGGATGCGCATAGGAACCGGCCGTGCGGCAAAGCATGGTCGTGTGTGCAAATATGGCGGTTCTGGGCCGTGGAGCCAAGGTTAAGGGCCGTTCGGGCTCTCGCGATGGCAAATGCTATGGTAGAGAGGCCGGAGGTGTCAAAATGCCTTAACCATGGCGTACGGGCATGCTTGACTCGGTGCCGAGAGCCATAGGATGCGTTGGAACCGGGCCGTGCGGCAGCATGGTCGTGTGTGCAAATATGGCGGTTTGACCGGAGCTATGGTTAAGGGCCCTTCGGGCTCTCGGGTGATGAAAACTCTATGGTGGAGAGGTGAGAGGCATCAAAATGGCTTAACCATGGCGTACGGGCGTGCTTGACCCGGTGCTTGAGCCATAGGATGCACGGGATCCGACCATGCGGCAAAGCACGGTTGTGTGTGCAATTATGGATGTTCGGAGTTGTGGAGCTATAGTTAAGGGCCGTTCGGGCTCTCGGGTGATGACAAATATTGTGGTGGTGAGGCCGGAGGCGTCAAAACGCCTTAACCATGGCATACGGTCATGCTTGACCTAGTGTCGAGCTATAGGACATGCGGAACTGAACCGCGGTAGCATAGTCGTGTGTGCAAATATGGCGGTTCTAGAGCCGTGGAGCCATGGTTAAGGGCCATTCGGGTTCTCTCGGCGGTAATAAACGCGTGGTGGAGAGGCCAAAGGTGTTAAAACGCCTTAACCATGGTGCATGGGCGTGCTTGACTTGGTGCGAGGAGCCGTAGGATGCATAGGAACCGCCGTGCGGCAAGAAAGTCGTGTGTGCAAATATGGCGGGTTACGGAGCCGTGGAGCCGAGGTTAAGGACCATTCGGCTCTCGAGCATGACAAACGCTATGGTAGAGAGGCTAGAGGTGTCAAAATGCCTTAACCATGGCGTACGGGCTTGCTTGACTCGGTCTGCCGGAGCCATAGGACGCGTTGGAACCGACCATGCGGCGGCATGGTCGGTGTGTGCAAATGTGGCAGGTTTATCCGTGGAGCCATGGTTAAGGGCCTTCGGGCTCTCGGGTGATGGAAAACTCTATGGTGGAGAGGTGAGAGGCATCAAAATGGCTTAACCATGGTGTACGGTGTGCTTGAGCCGGTCTTGAGAGCCGTAGGATGCACGGGGATCCGGCCGTGCACCAAAGACGTGTGTGCAATTATGGATGTTCGAGTTGTGGAGCTATAGTTAAGGGCCGTTCGGGCTCTGGTGATGACAAACATTGTGGTGGTGGGGCGGAGGTGTCAAAACGCCTTAACCATGGCATACGATCGTGCTTGACCTAGTGTCGAGAGCATAGGACACGTAGGAACCGGGCGTGCGGTAGCATAGTCGTGTGTGCAAATATGCGTTCTAGAGTGGTGGAGCCATGGTTAAGGGCCATTCGGGTTCTTGGGCGGCAACAAATGCTATGGTTGAGAGGCCAGGTGTCAAAATGCCTTAACCATAGTGCATGGGCGTGCTTGACTTGGTGCGAGGAGCCAT
>JAENPR010002645.1:0-44896 GCA_018135685.1 Themeda triandra | reverse complement strand
GCCATGGTTAAGGCATTTTGATGCCTCTCGGCCTCACCACCACAATATTTGTCATCACCCGAGAGCCCGAACGGCCCTTAACTATAGCTCCACGACTCTGCATCCATAATTGCACACACGACCATGCCGCCGCACAAACTCGGATCCCGTGCGTCCTACGGCTCCGACACCGGTCAAGCGCGCCGTACGCCATGGTTAAGCCATTTTGATGCCTCTCACCTCTCCACCATAGAGTTTTTCATCACCCGAGAGCCCGAAGGGCCCTTAACCACGGCTCCACGGCTCGCAAACGCCATATTTGCACACACGACCATGCCGCGCACGGCGGTTCCAACGCATCCTACGGCTCTCGACACAAGTCAAGCATGCCCATACGCCATGGTTAAGGCATTTTGACACCTTTGGCCTCTCTACCATAGCGTTTGCCATCGCTCGAGAGCCTGAACGGCCCTTAACCTTGGCTCCACGGCTCTAGAACGCCATATTTGCACACACGACCATGCCGCCGCACGGCCGGTTCCAACGCATCCTATGGCTCTCGGCACCGAGGTCAAGCATGCCCGTACGCCATGGTTAAGGCATTTTGACACCTCTAGCCTCTCCACCATAGCGTTTGTTGCCGCTCGAGAACCCGAATGGCCCTTAACCATGGCTCCACGGCTCTAGAACGCCATATTTGCACACACGAATATGCTACCGCACGCCCGGTTCGTGCGTGTCCTACGGCTCTTGACACTAGGTCAAGCATGACCGTATGCCATGGTTAAGGCGTTTTGATGCCTCTGGCCTCACCACCACAATGTTTGTCATCACCCGAGAGCCCGAACGGCCCTTAACTATAGCTCCACGACTCCGAACATCCATAATTGCACACACGACCGTGCCGCACGGCCGGATCCCCGTGCATCCTATGGCTCTCGGCACCGGGTCAAGCACGCCTGTACGCCATGGTTAAGCCATTTTGATGCCTCTTACCTCTCCACCATAGAGTTTTCCATCAAATGAGAGCCTGAAGGGCCCTTAACCATGCCTCCACGGCTCCAAAACTGCCATATTTGCACACTCGACTATGCTGCCGCACGGTTGGTTCCAACGCATTTTATGGCTCCCGGCTCTGAGTCAAGCATGCCTGTACGCCATGGTTAAGGCATTTTGACACCTCTAGACTCTCTACCATAGCGTTTGCCATCACTCGAGAGCCTAAAACGGCACTTAACCTTGCTCCACGGCTCCCGGAATTGCCATATTTGCACACACGACTTTGCTGCGGTCCGGTTCTGCGCATCCTACGGCTCCTCGCACCAAGTCAAGCACGCCCATGCACTATGGTTAAGGCATTTTGACACCGCCTAGCCTCTCGACCACATCATTTGTTGCCGCCCAAGAACCCGAATGGCCCTTAACCATGGCTCCACCGCACTAGAACTGCCATATTTGCACACACGACTATGCTACCGCACAGCCGGTTCCTACGTGTCCTACAGCTCTCGACACTAGGTCAAGCACGACCGTATGCCATGGTTAAGGCGTTTGACACCTCTGGCCCCACCACCACAATGTTTGTCATCACCCGAGAGCCCGAACGGCCCTTAACTATAGCTCCACGACTCTGGACATCCATAATTGCACACACGATCTGTGCTGGCGCACGGCCGGATCCAGTGCATCCTACGGCTCTCGGCACCGGTTCAAGCACACCCGTACGCCATGGTTAAGCCATTTTGATGCCTCTCACCTCTCCACCATAGAGTTTTCCATCACCCGAGAGCCTGAAGGGCCCTTAACCATGGCTCCACGGCTCCAAAGCGCCACATTTGCACACATGACCATCTTTGCCGCGCATGGTCGGTTCCAACGCGTCCTATGGCTCCCGACCGAGTCAAGCAAGCCCGTACGCCATGGTTAAGGCATTTTGACACCTCCGGCCTCTACCATAGCGTTTGTCATCACTCAAGAGCCCGAACGGCCCTTAACCTCGGCTCCATGGCTCCGTAACCGCCATATTTGCACACACGACTTTCTTTGCCGCACGGCCGGTTCCTATGCGTCCTACGTTCGCACCAAGTCAAGCACGCCCATGCACCATGGTTAAGGCGTTTTAACACCTTTGGCCTCTCCACCATAGCGCACCAGAACCCGTGGCCCTTAACCATGGCTCCACGAACCCATATTTGCACACACGACTATGCTACCGCACAGCCAGTTCCTGCATGTCCTATAGCTCTCGACACTAGGTCAAGCACGACCGTATGCCATGGTTAAGGCATTTTGACACCGCTGGCCTCTCGACCATAGCATTTGTTGCCGCCCAAGAACCCGAATGGCCCTTAACCATGGCTCCACCGCTCTAGAACTGCCATATTTGCACACACGACTATGCTACCACACAGCCGGTTCCTACGTGTCCTACAGCTCTCGACACTAGGTCAAGCATGACCGTATGCCATGGTTAAGGCGTTTTGACACCTCTGGCCCCACCAACACAATGTTTGTCATCACCCGAGAGCCCGAACGGCCCTTAACTATAGCTCCACGACTCCGAACATCCATAATTGCACACACGACCGTGCCGCCGCACGGCCGGATCCCGTGCATCCTATGGCTCTCGGCACCGGGTCAAGCACGCCCGTACGCCATGGTTAAGCCATTTTGATGCCTCTCACCTCTCCACCATAGAGTTTTTCATCACCGAGAGCCCGAAGGGCCCTTAACCATGGCTCCACGGCCGCAAACCGCCACATTTGCACACACGACCATGCTGTTGCACGGCCGGTTCCAACGCATCCTATGGCTCTCGGCCGAGTCAAGCATGCCCGTACGCCATGGTTAAGGCATTTTGACACCTCTCGGCCTCTCTACCATAGCGTTTGCCATCGCTCGAGAGCCTAAACGGCCCTTAACCTTGGCTCCATGGCTCCGAATCGCCATATTTGCACACACGACCATGCTACCACACGGCCGGTTCCAACGCATCCTATGGCTCCCGGCACCAGTCAAGCATGCCCGCACGCCATGGTTAAGGCATTTTGACACCTCTAGCCTCTCCACCACGGCGTTTGTTGCCGCCCGAGAACCCGAATGGCCCTCAACCATGGCTCCACGGCTCTAGAACCGCCATATTTGCACACACGAATATGCTACCGCACAACCCGGTTCGTGCGTGTCCTATAGCTCTTGACACTAGGTCAAGCATGACCGTATGCCATGGTTAAGGCGTTTTGACACCTCTGGCCCACCACCACAATGTTTGTCATCACCCGAGAGCCCGAACGGCCCTTAACTATAGCTCCACGACTCCGCATCCATAATTGCACACACGACTGTCTTTGGCGCACGGCCGGATCCCGTGCATCCTACGGCTCTCGGCACCGGTTCAAGCACACCCGTACGCCATGGTTAAGCCATTTTGATGCCTCTCACCTCTCCACCATAGAGTTTTCCATCACCCGAGAGCCCGAAGGGCCCTTAACCATGGCTCCACGGCAAAACTGCCACATTTGCACACACGACCATGCCGCCGCATGGTCGGTTCAACGCATCCTATGGCTCCGGCACCTGAGTCAAGCAAGCCCGTACGCCATGGTTAAGGCATTTTGACACCTCCGGCCTCTCTACCATAGCGTTTGTCGTCGCTTGAGAGCCCGAATGGCCCTTAACCTCGGCTCCACGGCTCCCGAACCGCCATATTTGCACACACGACTTTGCTACCACACGGCCGGTTCCTATGCGCATCCTACGGCTCCTCGCACCAAGTCAAGCACGCCCATGCACCATGGTTAAGGCATTTTAACACCTTTGGCCTCTCCACCACAGCATTTTTTACCGCCCGAGAACCCGAATGGCCCTTAACCATGGCTCCACACCTCTACAACCGCCATATTTGCACACACGACTATGCTACCGCACAACCGGTTCCGTGCATGTCCTATATCTCTCGACACTAGGTCAAGCATGACCGTATGCCATGGTTAAGGCATTTTGACGCCTCTAGCCTCACCACCACAATGTTTGTCATCACCCGAGAGCCCGAACGTCCCTTAATTATAGCTCCACGACTCCGAACATCCATAATTGCACACACGACGCTGCCGCACGCCGGATCCGGTGCATCCTACGGCTCTCGGCACCGGGTCAAGCACGCCCGTACGCCATGGTTAAGCCATTTTGATGCCTCTCACATCTCCACCATAGAGTTTTCTATCACCCGAGAGCCCGAAGGTCCCTTAACCATGCCTCCACGGCTACAAAACTGCCATATTTGCACACACGACCATGCTTTGCCGCACGGTCGGTTCCAACGCATCCTATGGCTCCCGGTTCGAGTCAAGCATGCCCGTACGCCATGGTTAAGGCATTTTGACACCTCCGGCCTCTCTACCATAGCGTTTGCCATCCCTCGAGAGCCCGAACGGCCCTTAACCTTGGCTCCACGGCTCCGGCGCCATATTTGCACACACGACCATGCGGCCGCACGGCCGGTTCCTTACGCATCCTATGGCTCCTGGCACTGATTCAAGCATGCCCGTATGCCATGGTTAAGGCATTTTGACACCTCTAGCCTCTCCACCACAGCGTTTGTTGCTGCCTGAGAACCTGAATGGCCCTTAACCATGGCTCCACGGCTCTAGAACTGCCATATTTGCACACATGAATATGCTACCGCACAGTCGATTCGTGCGTGTCCTACAGCTCTTGACACTAGGTCAAGCATGACCGTATGCCATGGTTAAGGCGTTTCGATGCCTCTGGCCTCACCACCACAACGTTTGTCATCACCCGAGAGCCCGAACGGCCCTTAACTATAGCTCCATGACTCCAGAACATCCATAATTGCACACACGACTGTGCTGGCGCACGGCCGGATCCTGTGCATCCTACGGCTCTCGGCACCGGTTCAAGCACACCCGTACGCCATGGTTAAGCCATTTTGATGCCTCTCACCTCTCCACCATAGAGTTTTCCATCACCCGAGAGCCCGAAGGGCCCTTAACCATGGCTCCACGGCTCCAAAACTGCCATATTTGCACACACGACCATGCTGCCGCATGGTCGGTTCCAACGCGTCCTATGGCTCCCGGCACCGAGTCAAGCACGCCCGTACGCCATGGTTAAGGCATTTTGACACCTCTCGCCTCTCTACCATAGCGTTTGTCGTCGCTCGAGCCCGAACGGCCCTTAACCTCGGCTCCACGGCTCCCGAACGCCATATTTGCACACACGACTTTGCTACCACACGGCCGGTTCCTATGCGCATCCTATGGCTCCTCGCACCAAGTCAAGCACGCCCATGCACCATGGTTAAGGAATTTTAACACCTTTGGCCTCTCCACCACAGCGCGTTTTTGCCACCCGAGAACCCGAATGGCCCTTAACCATGGCTCCACCGCTCTAGAACCGCCATATTTGCACACACGACTATGCTACCGCACAACCGGTTCCTCGCATGTCCTATAGCTCTCGACACTAGGTCAAGCACGACCGTATGCCATGGTTAAGGCGTTTTGACGCCTCTAGCCTCACCACCACAATATTTGTCATCACCCGAGAGCCCGAACGTCCCTTAATTATAGCTCCACGACTCCAGAACATCCATAATTGCACAGACGACTGTGCTGCCGCACAGCCGGATCCGGTGCATTCTACGGCTCTCGGCACCGGGTCAAGCACGCCCGTACGCCATAGTTAAGCCATTTTGATGCCTCTCACCTCTCCACCATAGAGTTTTTCATCACCCGAGAGCCTGAAGGGCCCTTAACCATGCCTCCACGGCTCCAAAACTGCCATATTTGCACACTCGACCATGCTGCCGCACGGTCGGTTCCAACGCATTTTATGGCTCCCGGCTCTGAGTCAAGCATGCCTGTACGCCATGGTTAAGGCATTTTGACACCTCTGGCCTCTCTACCATAGCGTTTGCCATCACTTGAGAGCCCGAACGGCACTTAACCTCGGCTCCACGGCTCCGAACTGCCATATTTGCACACACGACTTTGCCGCCGCACGGCCGGTTCCTATCGCATCCTACGGCTCCTCGCACCAAGTCAAGCATGCCCATGCACTATGGTTAAGGCATTTTGACACCGCCGGCCTCTCGACCACAGCATTTGTTGCCGCCCAAGAACCCGAATGGCCCTTAACCATGGCTCCACCGCTCTAGAACCGCCATATTTGCACACACGACTATGCTACCGCACGCACACCGGTTCCTACGTGTCCTATGCTCTCGACACTAGGTCAAGCACGACCGTATGCCATGGTTAAGGCGTTTTGACACCTCGGCCCCACCACCACAATGTTTGTCATCACCCGAGAGCCCGAACGGCCCTTAACTATAGCTCCATGACTCCATGAACATCCATAATTGCACACACGAACGGCGTGCCGGCGCACGGCCACACGACCATGATCCCACGTGCATCCTACGGCTCTCGGCACCGTTTCAAGCACACCCGTATGCCATGGTTAAGCCATTTTGATGCCTCTCACCTCTCCACCATAGAGTTTTCCATCACCCGAGAGCCCGAAGGGCCCTTAACCATGGCTCCACGCTTCAAAACTGCCACATTTGCACACACGACCATGCCGCCGCATGGTCGGTTCCAACGCATTCTATGGCTCTCGGCACTGAGTCAAGCATGCCCGTACGCCATGGTTAAGGCATTTTGACACCTCTGGCCTCTCTACCATAGCGTTTGCCATCGCTCGAGAGCCTGAACGGCCCTTAACCTCGGCTCCACGGCTCCAGAACTGCCATATTTGCACACATGACTTTGCTGCCGCACGGCCGGTTCCTATGCATCCTACGGCTCCTCGCACCAAGTCAAGCACGCCCATGCACCATGGTTAAGGTGTTTGACACCTTTGGCCTCTCCACCACAGCGTTTGTTACCGCCCGAGAACCCGAATGCCCTTAGCCATGGCTCCACCGCTCTAGAACCGCCATATTTGCACACACGACTATGCTACCGCACGCCCCGGTTCCTACATGTCCTATAGCTCTCGACACTAGGTCAAGCACGACCGTATGCCATGGTTAAGGCATTTTGACGCCTCGGCCTCACCACCACAATGTTTGTCATCACCCGAGAGCCCGAACGGCCCTTAACTATAGCTCCACGACTCCGAACATCCATAATTGCACACACGACCGTGCCGCGCACGGCCGGATCCCGTGCATACTACGGCTGGCACCGGGTCAAGCACGCCCGTACGCCATGGTTAAGCCATTTTGATGCCTCTCACCTCTCCACCATAGAGTTTTCCATCACCCGAGAGCCCGAAGGGCCCTTAACCATGGCTCCACGGCCGCAAAACCGCCATATTTGCACACACGACCATGCCGCCGCACGGTCGGTTCCAACGCATCCTATGGCTCTCGGCTCGAGTCAAGCATGCCCGTACACCATGGTTAAGGCATTTTGACACCTTTGGCCTCTCTACCATAGCGTTTGCCATCGCTCAAGAGCCTGAACGGCCCTTAACCTTGGCTCCACGGCTCCGTAACCGCCATATTTGCACACACGACCATGGTGCCGCACGGCCGGTTCCAACGCATCCTATGGCTCCCGGCACCGAGTCAAGCATGCCCGTACGCCATGGTTAAGGCATTTTGACACCTCTAGCCTCTCCACCACATAGCATTTGTTGCCGCCCGAGAACCCGAATGGCCCTTAACCATGGCTCCACAACTCTAGAACCGCCATACTTGCACACACGAATATGCTACCGCACAGCCAGTTCCTCATGCGTGTCCTATAGCTCTCGACACTAGGTCAAGCATGACCGTATGCCATGGTTAAGGCGTTTTGATGCCTCCGGCCTCACCACCACAATGTTTGTCATCACCCGAGAGCCCGAACGGCCCTTAACTATAGCTCCACGACTCTGAACATCCATAATTGCACACACGACCGTGCCGCCACATGGTCGGATCCCGTGCATCCTATGGCTCTCGGCACCGGGTCAAGCACGCCTGTACGCCATGGTTAAGTTATTTTGATGCCTCTAACCTCTCCACCATAGAGTTTTCTATCACCCGAGAGCCCGAAGGGCCCTTAACCATGCCTCCACGGCTCCAAAACTGCCATATTTGCACACACGACCATGCCGCCGCACGGCCGGTTCCAACGCATCCTATGGCTCTCGGCACCGAGTCAAGCATGCCCGTACGCCATGGTTAAGGCATTTTGACACCTCCGGCCTCTCTACCATAGCATTTGCCATCGCTCGAGAGCCCGAACGGCCCTTAACCTTGGCTCCACGGCTCCGGAACCGCCATATTTGCACACACGACCATGCCGCCGCACGGCCGGTTCAACGCATCCTATGGCTCCCGGCACCGAGTCAAGCATGCCCGTACGCCATGGTTAAGGCATTTTGACACCTCTAGCCTCTCCACCACAGCGTTTGTTGCCACCGAGAACCCGAATGGCCCTTAACCATGGCTCCACGCTCTAGAACCGCCATATTTGCACACACGAATATGCTACCGCACGCCGGTTCGTGCGTGTCCTACAGCTCTTGACACTAGGTCAAGCATGACCGTATGCCATGGTTAAGGCATTTTGATGCCTCCGGCCTCACCACCACAATGTTTGTCATCACCCGAGAGCCCGAACGGCCCTTAACTACAGCTCCACGACTCGAACATCCATAATTGCACACACGACCGTGCTTTTTGCCGCACGGCCGGATCCCCGTGCATTCTACGGCTCTCGGCACCGGGTCAAGCACGCCTGTACGCCATGGTTAAGCCATTTTGATGCCTCTCACCTCTCCACCATAGAGTTTTCCATCACCTGAGAGCCTGAAGGGCCCATAACCATGCCTCCACGGCTCCAAAACTGCCATATTTGCACACTCGACCATGCTGCCGCACGGTCGGTTCCAACGCATTTTATGGTTCTCGGCTCTGTGTCAAGCATGCCTGTACGCCATGGTTAAGGCATTTTGACACCTCTAGCCTCTCTACCATAGCGTTTGCCGTCACTCGAGAGCCTGAACGGCACTTAACCTCGGCTCCACGACTCCAGAACTGCCATATTTGCACACACGACTTTGCTGCCGCACGGCCGGTTCCTGCGCATCCTACGGCTCCTCGCACCAAGTCAAGCATGCCCATGCACTATGGTTAAGGCGTTTTGACACCGCTGGCCTCTCAACAACATCATTTGTTGCCGCCCAAGAACCCGAATGGCCCTTAACCATGGCTCCACCGCTCTAGAACTGCCATATTTGCACACACGACTATGCTACCGCACGGCCCGGTTCCTACGTGTCCTACGCTCTCGACACTAGGTCAAGCACGACCGTATGCCATGGTTAAGGTGTTTTGACACCTCCGGCCCCACCACCACAATGTTTGTCATCACCCGAGAGCCCGAACGGCCCTTAACTATAGCTCCACGACTCCAGAACATCCATAATTGCACACACGACCGTCTTTGCCGGCGCACGGCCGGATCCCGTGCATCCTACGGCTCTCGGCACCGGTTCAAGCACACCCGTACGCCATGGTTAAGCCATTTTGATGCCTCTCACCTCTCCACCATAGAGTTTTCCATCACCCGAGAGCCCGATGGGCCCTTAACCATGGCTCCACGGCTCAAAAACTGCCACATTTGCACACACGACCATGCTGCCGCATGGTCGGTTCCAACGCGGCCTATGGCTCCCGACCGAGTCAAGCAAGCCCGTACGCCATGGTTAAGGCATTTTCACACCTCTGGCCTCTCTACCATAGTGTTTGTCGTCGCTCGAGAGCCCGAACGGCCCTTAACCTCGGCTCCACGGCTCCGTAACCGCCATATTTGCACACACGACTTTTCTTTGCCGCACGGCCGGTTCCTATGCGTCCTACGGCTCCTCGCACCAAGTCAAGCACGCCCATGCACCATGGTTAAGGCATTTTAACACCTTTGGCCTCTCCACCACAGCATTTATTACCGCCCGAGAACCCGAATGGCCCTTAACCATGGCTCCACAACTCTAGAACTTCCATATTTGCACACACGACTATGCTACCGCACAAACCGGTTCCGCATGTCCTATAGCTCTCGACACTAGGTCAAGCACGATCGTATGCCATGGTTAAGGTGTTTTGACGCCTCGGCCTCACCACCACAATATTTGTCATCACCCGAGAGCCCGAACGGCCCTTAACTATAGCTCCACGACTCCGTAACATCCATAATTGCACACACGACCGTGCCGCCGCACGCCGGATCCCGTGCATCCTACGGCTCTCGGCACCGGGTCAAGCACGCTCGTACGCCATGGTTAAGCCATTTTGATGCCTCTCACCTCTCCACCATAGAGTTTTTCATCACCCGAGAGCCCGAAGGGCCCTTAACCACGCTTCCACGGCCGCAAACCGCCATATTTGCACACACAACCATGCTTTGCCGCACGGTCGGTTCCAACGCATCCTATGGCTCTCGGCACCGAGTCAAGCATGCCCGTACGCCATGGTTAAGGCATTTTGACACCTCCGGCCTCTCTACCATAGCGTTTGCCATCACTCGAGAGCCCGAACGGCCCTTAACCTTGGCTCCACGGCTCCGTAACGCCATATTTGCACACACGGCATGCCGCCGCACGGTCGGTTCCAACGCATCCTATGGCTCCGGCACCGAGTCAAGCATGCCCGTACGCCATGGTTAAGGCATTTTGACACCTCTAGCCTCTCCACCACAGCGTTTGTTGCTGCTCGAGAACTGAATGGCCCTTAACCATGGCTCCACGGCTCTAGAACCGCCATATTTGCACACACGAATATGCTACCGCACGGCCGGTTCGTGCGTGTCCTACGGCTCTTGACACTAGGTCAAGCATGACCGTATGCCATGGTGAAGGCGTTTTGATGCCTCCGGCCTTACCACCACAATGTTTGTCATCACCCGAGAGCCCGAACGGCCCTTAACTACAGCTCCACGACTCCGAACATCCATAATTGCACACACGACCGTGCCGCCGCACGGTCGGATCCTGTGCATCCTATGGCTCTCGGCACCGGGTCAAGCATGCCTGTGCACCATGGTTAAGCCATTTTGATGCCTCTCACCTCTCCACCATAGAGTTTTCCATCACCTGAGAGCCTGAAGGGCCCTTAACCATGCCTCCACGGCTCCAAAACTGCCATATTTGCACACTCGACCATGCTGCCGCACGGTCGGTTCCAACGCATTTTATGGCTCCCGGCTCTGAGTCAAGCATGCCTGTACGCCATGGTTAAGGCATTTTGACACCTCTGGCCTCTCTACCATAGCGTTTGCCATCACTCAAGAGCCTGAACAGCACTTAACCTCGGCTCCACGGCTCCAGAACTGCCATATTTGCACACACGACTTTGCTGCCGCACGGCCGGTTCCTGCGCATCCTACGGCTCCTCGCACCAAGTCAAGCACGCCCATGCACTATGGTTAAGGCGTTTTGACACCGCTGGCCTCTCGACCATAGCATTTGTTGCGGCCCAAGAACCCGAATGGCCCTTAACCATGGCTCCACCGCTCTAGAACTGCCATATTTGCACACACGACTATGCTACCGCACAGCCGGTTCCTACGTGTCCTACAGCTCTCGACACTAGATCAAGCACGACCGTATGCCATGGTTAAGGCGTTTTGACACCTCTGGCCCCACCACCACAATGTTTGTCATCACCCGAGAGCCCGAACGGCCCTTAACTATAGCTCCACGACTCCGAACATCCATAATTGCACATACGACTTGTGCCGGCGCACGGCCGGATCCCGTGCATCCTACGGCTCTCGGCACCGGTCAAGCACACCCGTACGCCATGGTTAAGCCATTTTGATGCCTCTCACCTCTCCACCATAGAGTTTTCCATCACCCGAGAGCCCGAAGGGCCCTTAACCATGGCTCCACGGCGCAAACCGCCACATTTGCACACACGACCATGCTGCCGCATGGTCGGTTCCAACGCATCCTATGGCTCCGACCGAGTCAAGCAAGCCCGTACGCCATGGTTAAGGCATTTTGACACCTCTGGCCTCTCTACCATAGCGTTTATCGTCGCTCGAGAGCCTGAATGGCCCTTAACCTCGGCTCCACGGCTCCAGAACTGCCATATTTGCACACACGACTTTGCTGCCGCACGGCCGGTTCCTATGCGTCCTACGGCTCCTCGCACCAAGTCAAGCACGCCCATGCACCATGGTTAAGGCATTTTAACATTTTTGGCCTCTCCACCACAGCGTTTATTACCGCCCGAGAACCCGAATGGCCCTTAACCATGGCTCCACAGCTCTAGAACTGCCATATTTGCACACACGACTATGCTGCCGCACGGCCCGCCTCATGCATGTCCTATAGCTCTCGACACTAGGTCAAGCACGACCGTATGCCATGGTTAAGGTGTTTTGACGCCTCGGCCTCACCACCACAATATTTGTCATCACCCAGAGCCCGAACGGCCCTTAACTATAGCTCCACGACTCTAGAACATCCATAATTGCACACACGATCGTGCTGCCGCACACGGCCCGGATCCCGTGCATCCTACGGCTCTCGGCACCGGGTCAAGCACGCCCGTACGCCATGGTTAAGCCATTTTGATGCCTCTCACCTCTCCACCATAGAGTTTTTCATCACCCAAGAGCCTGAAGGGCCCTTAACCACAGCTCCACGCTGCAAAACTGCCATATTTGCACACACGACCATGCTGCCGCACGGTCGGTTCCAACGCATCCTATGGCTCTGAAAGCATCTAGGCCCCTTGATGTGGGGTTTCGATGATTGATGACAATATAGATTACTATGACTAACGTGTGTTTTGCAGAAACAATGGGAGTTAGGTCATGGTAATGGAATCTCAGGCAATTTGGTTGGCATGCCCTCTTATCGATGGAAATCGTTTCGGTTTTCAAAGGTTGGACGACAAGGTTAAGGACGGTTAGTTCCGATTGTCGATGGTGTTGAGAGACATCGGATTAGTCGTTAGGACTTTGTTTTCTCTTTTGGCCGTACTATTAAGGGGGGGTGCAAATGGGTAGCTTGACCTAGTTGAGTCTCGGATTTAGGTGTGGTGCACACGGTGAAATCTTAGCACTAGGAAGTTGCTTGTGAGCCCTGAGAGTCGTTGAAGTTGTCGCCGTTTTCAAAGGATCGCTGATCGAGTGGAAACGGGAGCTTCAACAGGCGCCGGACGCGCCAGCCGTGGGCGCCGGGCGCGTCCGGCGCACGGTAAAGTCGTCCCTTGGTCTGCCCTGAGCGGCGGACGCGTGGCCCTGGCGTCCGGCGTGCGCCGGACGCGGACCAGAGAGTTTTGGAATCGGGCTCAGCCAGTCGGTCGCGCGGGACGCGCGCGCGGGGACGTTGTGCGCCGGACGCGTCCGGAGCTCGCACTGTAGCCCAATGGCTAGGTTGCCATTTGAATTCCATAAAGCGCCGGACGCGTCCGGCGGTGAGGCGTCGGACGCGTCCGCGCTCACGTCTCGAGCCGAAATCGAGGTAACGGTTGGATTTTGGCCCTTGGCTATAAATACAAACCCACCCTCAACATTTCGGCTCTCTTGCTCATTTGTTCGGTGGTAGACACCTTGTGAGAGAGCAGGAGACTTGCAAGAGCCTCATGACTTGAAGAGATTTGAGAATCCATGAGTTCATGAGCAATCGAGAGTAGCTAGTGTGCATCCACTCTTCTCCCTAGGCTTTGCGAGGTCAAGTGAGAGTTTGTGCTTGTTACTCTTGGTGATCGCCATCACCTAGACGGCTTGGTGGTGATTGGAGCTTGGTGATCATCCGGCGGTGCTTGTGGATGACCCAACTCATCTTGTGAGCGGTTCTTGGCGATTCACCGCGTCGGAGCGACAAAGAATCAGCCCTAGAGAGCACTTGGTCCTTGCGAGGATCAAGGGGGAGCTACACCCTTGCGCGGGTGCTCCAACGAGGACTAGTGGAGAGTGGCGACTCTCCGATACCTCGGGAAAAAAGATCGCCGTGTTCCTTGTCCCTTTACTTTCCGCATTTACTTTCTAGCACTTACATTCTCGCAATTACTTTCTTAGAATTGCCATGCTAGAATAGGATTGGAACTTAGGGTGCAAAACTTTAGTTGATCGATTGTCTAGGAACACACATAGGCACCGAGGGGTGAATCATGGGCTAGTAGGTTTAATTCCGCAATAATTTTTAGAATTAGCCCAATTCACCCCCCTCTTGGGCATCTTGATCCTTTCAAGTGGTATCGGAGCCTGGTTTGCTCTAAATTATGCTTAACCGCCTAGAGTAAAGATGTCCCATGGGGATGGACCTCCTCCCATGTTCGAGGGAGACGATTTTCCTTATTGGAAAATTCGCATGGAAGCACACTTAGAAGCGATAGATGTTGGATGCTTCCGTGCCGCTTCTCAAGGATTCCCAAAACCCAAGGATTCCGCTAGCCTTGTCGATGAAGAGGCTAACTATGAGAAGTGGAATGCAAAGGCAAGGAACGCTATATTCCACGGTCTTTGCAAGGATGTGTTCAATCGCGTTAGGAACCACAAGGACGCCCATGCACTATGGTCCGACCTTTGTGCACTCCATGAGGGAACTAAGAGTGAGCGTGAGGAACGCTATCATCTTGTTATGCGCAAGTTAAATTCTTTTGAGATGAAAGCTAATGAAAGCGCTAATGAGATGTATTCCCGTTTGAACACTATTGTAGAGGAACTCAACGGGCTTGGACTCAATCAAATGTCGCCATCCGATGTTGCAAGAAAGATCCTATGTGTCCTCCCCATTGAGAAATATGGGCACATTGTCACCGTGCTTCACCAAGGTGATCTTTCCAATGCTACACCAACTCAAATATTGGGAAAGATCAATGCTCATGAGATGTATATGCATCTCACCCCGAGGATGGCTCATCATCCAAGAAGAAAGACTTGGCCCTCAATGCAAGTCACTCAAGAAAAGGCAAGGCTAAGGCAACTCATGATGATTCTAGTGATGCTGAAATTGATGATGTGAGTCTTGCTCTCATGGTGAAGAAGACCACCAAGATGTTGAAGAAGCTCAACAAGAATGGTGTCAAGTTTGACGGCAAGAAAAAGAAATTCTTCACTAGTAGCAAAAGGAAGCCAATCTCCGAAATGGAGTGCTTCAACTGCCGCAAGACTGGACATCTAGCTCATCAATGTCCGGAGCCTCCAAGAGACAAGAAATATAAGAAGAAGAAAGGCAAGGACAAGAAGGATGATTCAAGTGATGATGAAGAAAAAGAAAAGAAGAAGAAAGACAAGCATCACAAGAAGAAGGAAGAAAAGAAAGAGTATCACAAGAAGAAGGATGGCAAGGCATATATTGTTGGTGATTGGCTCACCGATATTGAATCTTCTTGTGGGTCATCCGATGAGGAAAGTGATGATGAAGGAGTGGCTGCTATTGGCATTGGATTTTCACCACCTCCACAAATCTTGCCATCATCATCTACACCATCCCACTTCTGCCTTATGGCTAAGAGTGAAAAGAAGGTACATTCCAAACATGGTGATAGTGATGATAGTGGTAGTGAAAGTGACAGTGATGATGAGTATGAGTCACCTACCTATGATGAGCTTGTTAAATTACTTAGAAAGTACTCAAAAACCATCATTAAGACTAGAGGAAGATGTGATGAGCTTGATAGTGAAAATACTTCTCTTCTAGAAAAGATGGAAGCTATGCGAAAACTAATGATGAGCTTAGAGATCAAAATGAAATCATGTCTTCTAAACTCAAGGAACTCAAAGCTTCTTCAAAAGAGCTTAAAGTTGAAAATGAGAACCTTGAGAAGAAGCATGATGAGCTCAAATCTAGTTATAGCTCTCTAAAAGAGGAGTACACAACTATTAAAGTTGATCATGGGAATCTAGCGATGGCTTATGAGCTACTTGCCGAAACACATGAGGCTACTAACAATGTTGCTAAGAATGATGTAGCTACATCATGTGATGAGATCATTGAGCAAGGTGCTAGCAAAGAAAGGCAAGTCAATGGTGGTGACTGAGCATTATGATGACTATGTCAAGATGAAGAATGAAAATGAACAGCTCAAGAAGGATCTTGAACAAGCAAAAATCAGTCACACCGTCACTATTGAAGATGAGGGACTAGCACTTGAGAATGAGAAGCTCAAAGAAGAGAACAAAAGACTCCACTTTGAGATGTCATGCTTGAAGCAATCAACAAATGAGTCACTTCTAGAAGAGAACAAGAAGCTCAAGCAAGAGAAAGAACACCTCAAGATTGGTTTGAGCAAGTTTGCAAAAGGAAAGTCACTTCAAAGTGAACTCTTGATGAACACCGTAATGAAGACCGATAGAAGTGGGATTGGTTTCAAGTCACATCAAGAGAAGCAACATCAAGCAAAGCAAGCAAGTCAACAAAAGCAAAAGCCAAAGCCAAAGCCAAAGAGATGTTTTGAGTGTGGACAAGAAGGTCACTTTGCTCATGAGTGTGAAACTCCACCACCACAACCCTTGCCCAAGCATGCTAGACCCTTTGCATACAATGCTCATTATGTGGTTAGAAAGGACTCAAAAGGACAAGTGAATGTCACCTTCTTAGGTCCCCCAATAAGAATAGGCCTAAGCAAATTTGGGTTGCAAAGTCTCTAGTAGAGAAAGTCAAGGGCCCTCAACAAGTTTGGGTCCCTAAACCTCAAGCTTGATCTCTTGTGTGTAGGTAAACTACGGGACCGGTGGAAGTCATTGGGTTATTGATAGTGGTTGCACTCAACATATGACCGGTGAACCTCGTATGTTTGCCTCACTAGATGAAGGGGAGCAAAATCAAGATAGAATCACATTTGGTGATAATTCAAAGGGCAAAGTCAAGGGTTTGGGCAAAGTTGCAATATCAAAAGATCACTCTTTGTCAAATATGATTTATGTTAAACCATTGAGCTTCAACTTGCTGTCAGTGGGTCAATTGTGTGATCTTGGATTCAAATGCTTGTTTGATGAGAAGAAAGTGATAGTGTCAAAGAAAGAAGACTCAACCGTGATATTCAAAGGCTTTAGATACAACAATCTCTATCTAGTGGATTTCACCTCGGAAGATGAAAATCTAAATGTTTGTTTGCTGTCCAAAACTTCTCTTGGGTGGTTGTGGCATAGGAGGCTAGCACATGTTGGGATGAGTACACTTAAGAAGCTCTTGAAGAAAGATTTAGTGAGAGGCTTGAAAGATGTCAAATTTGAGAAGGACAAACCATGTAGTGCATGTCAAGCCGGCAAACAAGTTGCAAATACTCATCCAACCAAAGCTTTTCTGTCAACTTCAAGAGTGCTAGAGCTGTTGCACATGGATTTATTTGGACCAACCACATACAAGAGCCTTGGTGGGAAACTTCATTGTCTAGTGATTGTTGATGACTTCTCAAGATACACATGGACCTTCTTTCTTCATGACAAATCCGAAGCCACCCCTTGCTTCAAGAAGTTTGCAAAGAGAGCTCAAAATGAATTTGATGTCAAGATCAAGAAAATTAGAAGTGACAATGGCAAAGAATTTGACAACACCAATATTGAAGCTTATTGTGATGAAGTTGGGATCAAACATGAAGTCTCATCCACCTACACACCTCAGCAAAATGGCATAGTTGAGAGGAAGAACCGGACCTTGATCACTCTAGCAAGAACAATGCTTGATGAGTACAACACCCCAGAGAACTTGTGGGCTGAAGCTATCAACACAGCATGCTATGCATCAAATCGGTTATATCTTCACAAGTTCCATGGCAAGACCCCCTATGAGCTGCTCAATGGGAAGAAGCCGGACGTCTCCTACTTCCGGGTGTTTGGTTGCAAATGCTACATCTACAAGAAAAGGCAACACCTAGGGAAGTTTCAAAGACGTTGTGATATTGGTTTTCTTGTTGGTTACTCATCAAAATCCAAAGCATATCGAGTATTCAACCATGCCACCGGTTTGGTAGAAGAGACATATGATGTGGAGTTTGATGAATCTAACGGCTCCCAAGGAGCAATTGAGAATCTTGATGATGTAGGTGATGAACCATTGAGGGAAGCAATGAAGAACATGCCGGTGGGAGACGTCAAGCCTAAAGAAGATGATGATGAAGTGCAAGTCATTGACAAGCCTTCCTCCTCTTCAAGTGTGCCTCAAGATGACGAAGAAAAAGATGGGATGACCGAACATGAAGATACTCATGTCTCCCATGAACAAAGAGAGGCACAAGCTCAAGATGTTGATGCTCCCCAACCAACTCCTCAAGTGGTTGAAAAGAGAATTCCCAAACTCCATGATCATCCACAAGATCAAATCATAGGGAGTCCATCAAGGGGTGTAATGACTCGATCTCAAAGACTTGCTAGTTTTGCCGAACATCACTCGTTTGTTTCTTGTGTTGAACCAAAAGATGTAGGTGAAGCTCTTCAAGATCCGGATTGGGTGAATGCCATGCATGAAGAATTGAATAACTTCACCCACAACAAGGTTTGGACACTTGAAGAGCGTCCCAAGAATGCAAGAATCATAGGTACCAAGTGGGTGTTCTGCAACAAGCAAGATGACCAAGGCAATGTTGTGAGAAACAAGGCAAGGCTCGTGGCAAAGGGGTTCTCTCAAGTTGAAGGCCTAGATTTTGGAGAGACCTTTGCACCGGTTGCAAGACTTGAAGCCATCCGTATCCTACTTGCATATGCCTCACACAAATGAAACTATTTCAAATGGATGTGAAGAGTGCATTTCTTAATGGTTTCATTAATGAACTTGTTTATGTTGATCAACCTCCCGGGTTCAAAGACCCTAGCTGTCCTAATCATGTTTTCAGGTTGTCCAAGGCACTTTATGGGCTCAAGCAAGCCCCTAGAGCATGGTATGAGCGCCTTAGGGACTTCCTCATTGAGAAGGGGTTCACCATCGGGAAAGTTGACACCACACTCTTCACTAAGAAGCTTAATGGAGAGATCTTCATTTGTCAAGTATATGTTGATGATATCATCTTCGGCTCAACAAATGAAGAAGAATGCAAGAAGTTTGGTGACATGATGTCAAAAGAGTTCGAGATGTCTATGATTGGCGAGCTCACCTTCTTTCTTGGTTTTCAAATCAAGCAAATGAAGGATGGGACCTTCATATCTCAAGAGAAGTATACCAAGGACCTCCTCAAGAGGTTTGATATGAAGGATTGCAAGCCAATCAACACACCCATGGCATCTAATGGGCATCTCGACCTTGATGTGGAAGGTAACTCGTGGATCAAACTCTTTACCGCTCTATGATCGGTAGCTTGTTGTACCTCACTTGCATCTAGGCCCGACATCATGTTTAGTGTGTGTATGTGTGCTCGTTTTCAAGCCTATCCTAAGGAAGCTCACTTGAGTGCTTTGTCAAAAGGATCCTTAGGTACTTGCGGCTCACCCCAAGCATTGGCCTATGGTATCCCAAAGGAGCAAGATTCCAACTTGTTGGCTATTCCGATCGGATTATGCCGGTTGCAAAATTGATAGAAAAAGCACATCCGGAGGGTGCCATTTGCTTGGGAGGTCACTTGTCTCTTGGTCATCAAAGAAGCAAAACAAATTGCTCTATCCACAAACGAAGCGAGTATATAGCAGTGGGGGCTTGTTGTGCACAAATTTTGTACATGAAACAAACCCTTCTTGACTATGGAGTGAATCTTGGTCAAGTGACTCTCTTGTGCGACAATGAGAGTGCAGTGAAGATTGCAAACAACCCGGTTCAACACTCTCGCACAAAGCATATTGATATCCGCCACCACTTTCTTAGAGATCATGTCTCTAAAAAGGATATATCTCTAGAAGGTGTGAGAAGTGAGGATCAATTAGCGGATATCTTCACAAAGCCATTGGATGAATCAACCTTTTGTAGGTTAAGGAATGAGCTCAATATCCTTGACCTAAGCAACTTCACAAGGAAGAGATGAAAGGTGTTGTCGGTTGCATTGCATTGTTTATAGAGCAGTTTAAATTTCTGCAATGCATATAGGGCTTGTCTAACATGGTTAAGATAACACTTTTGGAGGTGTGAAGAAGCTTACCCTTGGTTCAAACCTGACAAGCCACCTAGATTCAAATTCCAGTAATTTGTTGCTTGTGTGTTGCCCTTCGTTTCTTTTCATTTACTTCTTGAGCAACCTCTGTGTTCGTCCATGAATTGAGAGAGCTTTTGATGCTTCTACTGGTTTGAAAACTCAAGCTCATGGCCACACGTTGTTCCTCGCTCACGTTTTATTGCCTATTTTCGAAAATTATGTGTAGCCTATGGCAAACTATTTTGAAAATTGAGGGTTTGAGAGTGAGGATCTCATATTGACTCCAAACTATGTTTAGTTGCATCTTAAAAAGTTTGGAAATCAATTGGGAACAGGTGCCGCGAAGAAAAGATTCAAATCAGCTCTTTAAAGAGCGCCGGACGCGCATTTGACAATCGGCGGACGCGTCCGGCGCCTTATGAAGATTCAGCGCAAAAGGAGCCAGCTGTTCAAGATGCGCCGGACGCGTAACAGTGTTTCGCCCACGTCCGGCGACCGCGTCTGCACCGCGTCCGGCGAAATCGATCTGAGCAAGCATTTTTCAGATGTTTCTGTTCAGCGTCCGACGAGCCACGGACGCACCCCAGACGCGCGTCCGGCGCGAAGGAGACAAGCGCAGTCATCTTAATCTGACGTGTGGGGCCCCCGACTCCTTCTTCCTCATCTCGAATCGGCCCGCGGTCGTTTTTCTTCCTCCGGTTTCCGTACGCCGCCGCGTCGCCGCCCGCAAACCCTAGCGCCGCGCCGCCCTCACTCCTCCGCATTCAGCCGCCGCGCCCGCACCACGCTCCTCCATCGCCGTGCGCCACTCCGGCCTCCGCAAGCTAGCGCCGCCTCGTCCAGCGCCGCCCCATGCCCTAACGGTCGCGCCGCGCCGTCTGCCTCCGTCGCGCCGCTCGCGTTCCCTCGCAACCGGCCACCGCGCTCACGCCTCGCAGCTCCGCCAGTCCCTACGCCGTGCGCCAGTCAAGCCAGCGCTTCATCCTCTCGCGCACACGACCGCCAGCAGACCGAGCTCGCAGACCTAAACCGCCATTGCCGCCGCTCAAAGCTCCTCATCTTCACCGGCAAGTGGTCGTGCTCCGTCCGTGGGGTGCGCTCTGTGGTTTTTCTCCTTCTCGTGATTGCTCGCCGGCCGCCGTCATTCATGAACAAGGGAGGAAAGTCCAGGGTAAGATGCCACCCTGCACTCAAGGTGTTCGATGAAATGCCGCAACCAGTTTCCCTTCACTGTATTGATCCTCTTTCGATCAATCTCTTTGTGCAGTGATTCCGTGTCTTCGAGGGTGCCCTACGCCGTCATTCTTACCTTTCACAGGAGGCTCGACTTGTCCTTAGGTATAATGCCATATTCTATCTAAACACTTACCTAATGCTATGCTTCCAATAGGGTTTCTCATCTCTAGAAATGCTTATGGTTATAAATCCGTTCTATTCTAATTCTTGCAAATGAGCCGGTTACTTGATTAATTGATCGCTGAAGTATGACAAGGCGCTTGAACCCTAAGCCAAGCTTGTGGGTATGGTTTGAGGCCAAGCCTCACAAGGCGACGTTCATCTTCTAGAAACCGTTTGATTGATCAAAGACAAGAATTCAGCTTGCTCGAGAGCGGTGTCAGTTATGCCAAGGTGCAAGAATTGAGGCAGAGGTTCAGGGGGAGATGATGATCCGCACAGAAGGCCAAATCTTCCTGAGATGATTGAGAGAGCCAAGGGCAAGAAAACGGTGACTATGAGGAAAAGAAAAAGGTTGCCAGCTGATTCTCGAGGTAGCCCCGGCGTGCAGCGACGCAGCGAGCGTGCCGAGAGGAGAGCTCGCGGGGGTGCGAGGCATTGTGATACAAGAGCCTAGATCGCGGCGGCACGGGAGGTAGAGACAGAGGCCCCGGAGACGAGGAGACCGCTCTTGAGCAGCAGGATCTTTCTCCACTACGTCGGTCCTCCCGTGTCGGGACTCTCCGGCGAGGAGCGGCTCGGCGAGCCACGGAGTCGTCCCTCTTCTACTCCACGAGGCAGCCCGGCAGGGGCTCTACGGACCTAGATTGAGCACGAAGAAGAGCCGTTGAAGGCCGGTGCAAAGAAGATACGGGCTATCGAGACGGTGGACATAAACACCGGTTTCCTCGCTTCCCGAGAGAGAGAGCGGTGCACCTTATTACACGGCTCGCACAAGTCCTTGGTAGAGGCCTACGGGCGAAGTCAAAGATTACCAAGCGAGAGGACAAAGGTGGTAGGCCGATGCTTTCACACATGTGTTGGGCCGGGCCTTCGAGAGTACTTGGGTGCACGGCCCGGGCATGATTGATCTAATTGGAAGATCTGCGGATATATTCCCGGGGTGTTAGAGTTCTATGCTACACTATGGATTGCTCCAAATCATTCACTTATTTCATACACCATTCGTGGTCGAGACAACTCCGTCCGGTGAAGAAGCCGGGAACTTCTTGGGGATTTCGAGCAGCCCATCAAGCCGCATCACCGTGTTTTCCAGAATTGAGCCACCTCGCCGTGCACGGGAGGAGTAGTGCCACCTCCCGAGATCATGAGAGAGGTCTTTGGACCTAACTTTGGTGCAGGGTCCAGCAGGACACCACAGGATGAGGTGCGCCTTGCTAGAGTCCTTGATCAGATTCAGAGGTACACAATTCTTGCTAGACCCGGCTTCAGGAACGGGTTCACTAGGCTCTAGCAGTGGGTGGTGTCACATCTTATGAGGAAGGTTCCTTTTGACATCTGGGATTTGATACTTTGTGATATGGAAGATGTCATCTATGGGAGTTTTAAGAACTACCGGCTGCTGCACTATGCTCATTGGATCACCTGGCTCATCTATAGAAATGGTGATCTTCCAGACTCCATTAGAAAGGAATATGAAGATCCGCTGAATTATGAGGTGTTTGGCTCCTATGATGCTTCATAGATTGTTAGAGTCACCGCAGATGCTCCTCCAGTCATTCCTCACCATGGAGATCCAGTTACGAAGACAGGAGCTGAGCAGGATGCTAGAGTGGAGCAGCTAGCAGCAGATGAAGAAGCAGAGCTTGCAGAAGCTGAGGCAGCAGGATATGAGATCACTACTTCAGACTCTGAGGATGATGAGGAGTACTACATTCCAGTTCATCCTCCCCCTCGTCAGCATGATGCAGAGGCAGGCAGTTCAGGGGCAGCCATTGACCGCTTGACTCAGGTACTTGACAGGTTAGCTGCCAACCAGGAGCGTGCCGAGGAGCGGCTTGAGATTGCTCTAGCTGAGATATGAGCTCGCCGGGATGCACGGCATCGGCTACGGCAACGCAGCACACTGCGGACTATGACCTTGATTGCCTCACTATTTCAGCGGAGACAAAGCCACAAGCACCTCGGGAGTTCTTCCCCCGGCTACGAGTCGGCCAAATAGGACCGACTTTGGGAGTAGGACCTTCTCAGATGCCAGTCACGAGTGCAGGCTTACCAGCGTCAGGCATAGCACCTTCTTCTCCAGCAGTTCAGGTGTCCCCTGGTTTTCCACGGATTTCCACTGGCTTCTCACCTATTGGCTCTCATCTGCTATTCACTCCAGACTCAGGTGCAGCCCATCATCAGGCTTCCTACAGTGCTCTTACAGGAGAGGTGACACCTGAGTACATGAGACAGCCTGTTCAGCATGACCCGCAACCTCAGCAGCAGCAGATTCCTCCAGTGACAGGCACCGGCACATCAGGCACTATACCTTCCTCAGTTGCTTCTACAGATCCTCTTCCTACTACTGAGGCAGTACCACAGGTGGCTCCTACTCTTCCACTTCCTCCACTGTCCGAGCCACAGGGTCAGCCAGAGATAGCTCCAGTCACAGTGCCAACTACGGAGATAGCGACAGTTATAGTGTCAGTTGAGCAGACCCAGACCGCTTCACCGCCAACGTCACAGCCAGAGGGTCAGCAGGCTCCTGTCACTCAGTCCTAGCAGAGCTCAGATGACAGCCCAGATGACACTTCAGCGTTCGTCATTGCTCCTCATGCTCGTGAGACCGGCTCGTCTGCTCCTTCCACCCCTTAGCCTTAGGTTTTGGTCCTTGATGCCAAAGGGGGAGAGTTGGGAGTATGTAGACTTAGGGGGAGCTCTCAGCTTGGGATTTGGTTCTTTTGATTGATACATTTGCATGCATCATGTTTACTTTATGCATTGTATGATATGTGTGAGGTACTTTCAATTGCAGTGACATATGCTCTTCGGTTCGGTATCACCTTCTATGTCACCTGGCTCTTTGCTCATATGTGCTTGGCTTCCGTGTTTTACTCTGATTCCATATGAGCTATGCTTTTGTCATGTGCTAACTCATTTTTGCGAGATTATATGAGCACGGATCTTTTGGCTTGGTGGCACATGAGTCATTCTAACCTTTGCTTTCGGTGTCAAAGGCTCATGTGAACCAAGCATGCTTGAAAACCTCAACTAAACTCTTCATACTCCGAGGGTTGTCATCAATCACCAAAAAGGGGAGATTGAAAGCATCTAGGCCCCTTGATGTGGGGTTTCGATGATTGATGACAATATAGATTACTATGACTAACGTGTGTTTTGCAGAAACAATGGGAGTTAGGTCATGGTAATGGAATCTCAGGCAATTTGGTTGGCATGCCCTCTTATCGATGGAAATCGTTTCGGTTTTCAAAGGTTGGACGACAAGGTTAAGGACGGTTAGTTCCGATTGTCGATGGTGTTGAGAGACATCGGATTAGTCGTTAGGACTTTGTTTTCTCTTTTGGCCGTACTATTAAGGGGGGTGCAAATGGGTAGCTTGACCTAGTTGAGTCTCGGATTTAGGTGTGGTGCACACTGGTGAAATCTTAGCGCTAGGAAGTTGCTTGTGAGCCCTGAGAGTCATTGAAGTTGTCGCCGTTTTCAAAGGATCGCTGATCGAGTGGAAACGGGAGCTTCAACAGGCGCCGGACGCGCCAGCCATGGGCGCCGGACGCGTCCGGCGCACGGTAAAGTCGTCCCTTGGTCTGCCCAGAGCGGCAGACGCGTGGCCCCGGCGTCCGGCGTGCGCCGGACGCGGACCAGAGAGTTTTGGAATCGAGCTCGCCAGTCGATCATGCGCCGGACGCGCCGGGACGCGCGCCGGGACGTCCGGAGCTCGCACATAGCCCAACGGCTAGGTTGCCGTTTGAATTCCATAAAGCGCCGGACGCGTCCGGCGGTGAGGCACCGGACGCGTCCGGCGCCGCGTCACGTTCGCTCACGCCGAAATCGAGGTAACGGTTGGATTTTGGCCCTTGGCTATAAATACAACCCCACCCTCAACATTTCGGCTCTCTTGCTCATTTGTTCACCGGTAGACACCTTGTGAGAGCGGGAGACTTGCAAGAGCCTCATGACTTGAAGAGATTTGAGAATCCATGAGTTCATGAGCAATCGAGAGTAGCTAGTGTGCATCCACTCTTCTCCCTAGGCTTTGCGAGGTCAAGTGAGAGTTTGTGCTTGTTACTCTTGGTGATCGCCATCACCTAGACGGCTTGGTGGTGATTGGAGCTTGGTGATCATCCGGCGGTGCTTGTGGATGACCCAACTCATCTTGTGAGCGGTTCTTGGCGATTCACCGCGTCGGAGCAACAAAGAATCAGCCCTAGAGAGCACTTGGTCCTTGCAAGGATCAAGGGGGAGCTAACACCCTTGCGCGGGTGCTCCAACGAGGACTAGTGGAGAGTGGCGACTCTCTGATACCTCGGGAAAAAAGATCGCCGTGTTCCTTGTCCCTTTACTTTCCGCATTTACTTTCTAGCACTTACATTCTCGCAATTACTTTCTTAGAATTGCCATGCTAGAATAGGATTGGAACTTAGGGTGCAAAACTTTAGTTGATCGATTGTCTAGGAACACACATAGGCACCGAGGGGTGAATCATGGGCTAGTAGGTTTAATTCCGCAATAATTTTTAGAATTAGCCCAATTCACCCCCCCTCTTGGGCATCTTGATCCTTTCAGGCTCTCGGCACTGAGTCAAGCATGCCCGTACGCCATGGTTAAGGCATTTTGACACCTCTGGCCTCTCTACCATAGCATTTGCCATCGCTCGAGAGCCTGAACGGCCCTTAACCTTGGCTCCACGGCTCCGTAACCGCCATATTTGCACACACGACCATCTTTGCCGCGCACGGCCGGTTCCAACGCATCCTATGGCTCCTGGCACCGAGTCAAGCATGCCCGTACGCCATGGTTAAGGCATTTTGACACCTCTAGCCTCTCCACCACAGCGTTTGTTGCCGCCGAGAACCCGAATGGCCCTTAACCATGGCTCCACAGATCTAGAACTGCCATATTTGCACACACGAATATGCTACCGCACAAAGTCGTGCGTGTCCTACAGCTCTTGACACTAGGTCAAGCATGACCGTATGCCATGGTTAAGGCATTTTGATGACTCTGGCCTCACCACTACAATGTTTGTCATCATCCGAGAGCCTGAACGGCCCTTAACTACAGCTCCACGACTCCAGAACATCCATAATTGCACACACGACTGTGCTGCCGCACGGTCGGATCCTGTGGCTCTCGGCACCGGGTCAAGCACGCCTGTACGCCATGGTTAAGCCATTTTGATGCCTCTCACCTCTCCACCATAGAGTTTTTCATCACCCGAGAGCCTGAAGGGCCCTTAACCATGGCTCCACGGCAGTAAAACTGCCATATTTGCACACACGACCATGCTGCCGCACGGCCGGTTCCAACGCATCCTATGGCTCCCGGCACCGAGTCAAGCACACCCGTACGCCATGGTTAAGGCATTTTGACACCTCTCGCCTCTCTACCATAGCGTTTTCCGTCGCTCGAGAGCCTGAACGGCCCTTAACCTCGGCTCCACGGCTCCAGAACTGCCATATTTGCACACACGACCATGCTGCCACACGGCCGGTTCCTAACGCATCCTATGGCTCCCGCACCGAGTCAAGCATGCCCATGCACCATGGTTAAGGCATTTTGACACCTTTGCCTCTCCACCACATTGTTTGTTGCCGCCCGAGAACCCGAATGGCCCTTAACCATGGCTCCACAACTCTAGAACCGCCATATTTGCACACACGAATATGCTACCGCACCGCCCGGTTCCTGCGTGTCCCTATAGCTCTCGACACTAGGTCAAGCACGACCGTATGCCATGGTTAAGGCGTTTTGATGCCTCGGCCTCACCACCACAATGTTTGTCATCACCGAGAGCCCGAACGGCCCTTAACTACAGCTCCACGACTCCGAACATCCATAATTGCACACACGACTGCTGCCGCACGGCCGGATCCCGTGCATCCTATGGCTCTCGGACCGGGTCAAGCACGCCCGTACGCCATGGTTAAGCCATTTTGATGCCTCTCACCTCTCCACCATAGAGTTTTCCATCACCCGAGAGCCCGAAGGGCCCTTAACCATGCCTCCACGGCTCCAAAACCCGCCATATTTGCACACTCGACCATGCCGCCGCACGGTCGGTTCCAACGCATTTTATGGCTCTCGGCCTGGTCAAGCTTGCCGTACTCCATGGTTAAGGCATTTTGACACCTCTCGGCCTCTCTACCATAGCGTTGCCATCGCTTGAGAGTCCGAACGGCACTTAACCTCGGCTCCACGGCTCCGTAACTGCCATATTTGCACACACGACTTTGCTTTGCCGCACGGCCGGTTCAACGCATCCTATGGCTCGCACGAAGTCAAGCATGCCCATGCACTATGGTTAAGGCATTTTGACACCGCCTCTCCGACCATAGCATTTGTTGCCGCCTCAAGAACCCGAATGACCCTTAACCATGGCTCCACCGCTCTAGAACCGCCATATTTGCACACACGAATATGCTACCGCACAGCCCGGTTCCTACGTGTCCTGGCAAATCTTGACACTAGGTCAAGCATGACCGTACCATGGTTAAGGCGTTTTGACACCTCTCGGCCCACCACCACAATGTTTGTCATCACCCGAGAGCCCGAACGGCCCTTAACTATAGCTCCATGACTCGGAACATCCATAATTGCACACACGACTGTGTTGCCGGCTTTGTCGGATCCTGTGCATCCTATGGCTCTCTGCACCGGGTCAAGCACACTTGTACGCCATGGTTAAGCCATTTGGATGCCTCTCACCTCTCCACCATAGAGTTTTCCATCACCCCGAGCACGAACGGCCCTTAACCATGGCTCCACGGCTCCAAAACCGCCATATTTGCACACTCGACCATGCTGCCCGCATGGTCGGTTCCAACGCATTTATGGCTCCCTGCTACGAAAGTCACATGCCCTGTACGCATGGTTAAGGCATTTTGACACCTCCCGGCCTCTCTACCATAGTGTTTGCCGTCACTCGAGAGCCCGAACGGCACTTAACCTCGGCTCCACGGCTCCGAACCGCCGTATTTGCACACACGACTTTTCTGCCGCACGGCCGGTTCCTGCGCATCCTACGGCTCCTCGCACCAAGTCAAGCATGCCCATGCACCATGGTTAAGGCGTTTTGACACCTTTGGCCTCGACCACGGCGTTTATTACCGCCCAAGAACCCGAATGGCCCTTAACCATGGCTCCACAACTCTAGAACCGCCATATTTGCACACACGACTATGCTACCGCACAAGATTCCTAGTGTCCTATAGCTCTCGACACTAGGTCAAGCACGACCGTATGCCATGGTTAAGGCATTTTGACACCTTTGGCCCCACCACCACAATATTTGTCATCACCCGAGAGCCCGAACGGCCCTTAACTATAGCTCCACGACTCTGAACATCCATAATTGCACACACGACCGTGCTGCCGCACGCCTCGGATCCTCGTGCATCCTACGGCTCTCGGCACCGGTCAAGCACGCCCGTACGCCATGGTTAAGCCATTTTGATGCCTCTCACCTCTCCACCATAGAGTTTTTCATCACCCGAGAGCTTGAAGGGCCCTTAACCACAGGCTCCACCTGGCCGCAAAACCGCCATATTTGCACACACGACCATGCCGCGCACGGTCGGTTCCAACGCATCCATGGCTCTTCAAGACCGAGTTAAGCATGCCCGTATGCCATGGTTAAGGCATTTTGATACCTCTAGCCTCTACCATAGCGTTTGTCATCGCTCGAGAGCCCGAACGGCCCTTAACCGTGGCTCCACGCCTCCGAATCGCCATATTTGCACACACGACCATGCCGTCGCACGGCCGCCCAACGCATCCTATGGCTACCGGCACTGAGTCAAGCATGCCCGTACGCCATGGTTAAGGCATTTTGACACCTCTAGCCTCTCCACCACAAAGTTGCTTGTTGCCGCCTCGAGAACCCGAATGGCCCTTAACCATGGCTCCACAAACCTCTAGAACCGACATATTTGCACACACGAATATGCTACCGCACAAAACGGCCGTGCGTGTCCTACACCTCTTGACACTATGAAGGTCAAGCATGACCGTATGCCATGGTTAAGGCGTTTGATGCCTCCGGCCTCACCACCACAATGTTTGTCATCACCCGAGAGCCCTTCGAACGGCCTTAACTACGCCTCCACGACCTGCATCCATAATTGCACACACGACCGTGCCGCCGCACGGTCGGATCCCCGTGCATCCTATGGCTCTGCAAGCACCGGGTCAAGCATGCCCGTACGCCTATGGTTAAGCCATTTTGATGACTCTCACCTCTCCACCATAGAGTTTTCCATCACCCGAGAGCCTCGAAGGGCCCTTAACCATGCCTCCACGGCTCCAAAACCGCCATATTTGCACACTGCACGACCATGCCGCCGCACCTGGCCGGTTCCAACGCATTTTATGGCTCCTGCCCGAGTCAAGCATGCTCGTACGCCATGGTTAAGGCATTTTGACACCTTCCGTCTCTCTACCACAACCATGGTTATCACTCAAGAGCTCGAACGGCACTTAACTCGGCTCCATGGCTCCGGTAACTGCCATATTTGCACACGACGACTTTGCCGCCGCACGGCCGGCTCCCCGCGCATCCTACGGCTGGGCCTCGCACCAAGTCAAGCACGCCCATGCACTATGGTTAAGGCGTTTGACACCGCCGGCCTCGACTCACAGCATTTGTTGCCGCCTCAAGAACCCGAATGGCCCTTAACCATGGCTCCACCACTCTAGAACCGCCATATTTGCACACACGACTATGCTACCGCACGCCGGTTCCTACGTGTCCTACGCACTCGACACTAGGTCAAGCACGACCGTATGCCATGGTTAAGGCGTTGACACCTCCGGCCCCACCACCACAATATTTGTCATCACCCAAGAGCCCGGAACGCCCCTTAACTATAGCTCCACGACTCCGTAACATCCATAATTGCACACACAACCGTGCCGGCGCACGGCCGGATCCCGGCATCCTACGGCTTCGGCACCGGTTCAAGCACACCCGTACGCCATGGTTAAGCCATTTTGATGCCTCTCACCTCTCCACCATAGAGTTTTCCATCACCCGAGAGCCCGAAGGGCCCTTAACCATGGCCCACCTGCGAAAACCGCCACATTTGCACACACGACCATGCCGCATGGCCGGTTCCAACGCGTCCTATGGCTCCCGGCACGAGTCAAGCAAGCCCGCACGCCCATGGTGCCAAGGCATTTGACACCTCCGGCCTCTACCATAGCGCTTTGTCGTCGCCGAGAGCCCGAACGGCCCTTAACCCTCGGCCCACGGCTCCGTAACCGCCATATTTGCACACATGACTTGCCGCCGCACCCGGCCGGTTCCTATGCATACTACGGCTCCTCGCACCAAGTCAAGCACGCCCATGCACCATGGTTAAGGCATTTTAACACCTTTGGCCTCTCCATCACAGCGTTTTATTATCGCCCGAGAACCCGAATGGCCCTTAACCATGGCTCCAATGCTCTAGAACCGCCATATTTGCACACACGACTATGCTACCGCACAAACCAGTTCCCCTCGCATGTCCTATAGCTCTTGACACTAAGTCAAGCACGACCGTATGCCATGTTAAGGTGTTTGACGCCCGGCCTCACCACCACAATATTTGTCATCACCCGAGAGCCCGAACGGCCCTTAACTATAGCTCCACGACCTGTAACATCCATAATTGCACACACGACCGTGCCGCCGCACAGCCCGGATCCCCGTGCATCCTACGGCTCTCGGCACCGGGTCAAGCACGCCCGCACGCCATGGTTAAGCCATTTTGATGCCTCTCACCTCTCCACCATAGAGTTTTTTCATCACCCGAGAGCCCGGGCGGGCCCTTAACCACAGCTCCACGGCCGCAACCATATTTGCACACACGACCATGCTGCCGCACTGGCCGGTTCCAACGCATCCTATGGCTCGGCACCGAGTCAAGCATGCCCGTACGCCATGGTTAAGGCATTTTGACACCTCCCGGGCCTCTACCATAGCGTTTGCCATCGCCGAGAGCCCGAACGGCCCTTAACCTTGGCTCCATGGCTCCGTAACCGCCAAATTTGCACACGACCATGCTGCCGCACGGCCGGGCCCAACGCATCCTATGGCTCCCGCACCGAGTCAAGCATGCCCGTACGCCATGGTTAAGGCATTTTGACACCTCTAGCCTCTCCACCACAGCTGCTGTTGCCGCCCGAGAACCTGAATGGCCCTTAACCATGGCTCCACAAACCTCTAGAACCGCCATATTTGCACACACGAATATGCTACCGCACGCCCGGTTCGTGCGTGTCCTACAGCCCTCTGACACTAGGTCAAGCATGACCGTATGCCATGGTTAAGGCATTTTGATGCCTCCGGGCCTCACCACCACAATGTTTGTCATCACCCGAGAGCCCGAACGGCCTTAACTACAGCTCCACGACCCGTAACATCCATACTTGCACATACGACTGTGTTGCCGCACGGTCGGATCCCGTGCATCCTACGGCTCTCGGCACCGGGTCAAGCATGCCCGTACGCCATGGTTAAGCCATTTTGAGGCCTCTCACCTCTCCACCATAGAGTTTTCCATCACCCGAGAGCCCGAAGGGCTCCTTAACCATGCCTCCACGGCTCCAAAACCGCCATATTTGCACACTCAACCATGTCGCCGCACGGCCGGTTCCAACGCATTTTATGGCTCCCTGCTCCGAGTCAAGCTTCTGCCCGTACGCCATGGTTAAGGCATTTTGACACCTTCCGGGCCTCTACCATAGCGTTTGTCGTCACCGAGAGCCCGAACGCACTAACCTGGCCCACCCCCGCCTCCGCACCGCCATTTTGCACACACACGACTTGCCGCTCGCACGGCCGTTCCCCGCATCCTACGGCTCCTCGCGCATTCAAGTCAAGCACGCCCATGCACTATGGTTAAGGCGTTTGACACCGCTCGCCTCTCGACCACAGCATTTGTTGCTGCCCAAGAACCCGAATGGCCCTTAACCATGGCTCCACCGCTCTAGAACCGCCATATTTGCACACACAACTATGCTACCGCACAAGACACCGGTTCCTACGTGTCCTACGCCTCTCTCGACACTAGGTCAAGCACGACCGTATGCCATGGTTAAGGTGTTTTGACACCTCTCGGCCTCTCTAACATAGCGCTTTTGTCGTCGCGAGAGCCCGAACGGCCCTTAACTCCCGCCTCCACGGCTCCGTAACCGCCATATTTGCACACACGAACTTTGCCGCCAAGACGGCCGTTCCTTTGCGTCCTACGGCTCCTCGCACCAAGTTAAGCACGCCCATGCACCATGGTTAAGGTGTTTTAACACCTTTGGCCTCTCCACCACAAAATAAGGCTTATTACCGCCCGAGAACCCCGAATGGCCCTTAACCATGGCTCCACAAACTCTAGAACCGCCATATTTGCACACACGACTATGCTACCGCACAAATGCCGCTTCCTGCATGTCCTATAGCTCGACACTAGGTCAAGCACGACCGTATGCCATGGTTAAGGCGTTTGATGCCTCTAGCCTCACCACCACAATATTTGTCATCACCCAAGAGCCCGAACGGCCCTTAACTATAGCTCCACGACCTTTAACATCCATAGCACAGACACACGACCGTGCCGCCGACGCCCGGATCCCGTGCATCCTACTCGCTTCCTGCGCAATGGGTCAAGCACGCCCTACGCCATGGTTAAGCCATTTTGATGCCTCTTACCTCTCCACCATAGAGTTTTTCATCACCCGAGAGCCCGAAGGGCCCCAACCACGCCTCCACGGCCGCAAACCGCCATATTTGCACACACGACCATGCTGCCGCACGGCCGGTTCCAACGCATCCTATGGCTCTCGGCACCGAGTCAAGCATGCCCGTACGCCCATGGTTAAGGCATTTTGACACCTTCCGTCGTCTCTACCATAGCGTTTGCCATCGCCGAGATCCCGAACGGCCCTTAACCTTGGCTCCACGGCCCGTAACCGCCAAATTTGCACACACGACCATGCTGCCGCACCTGCCGCTTCCTAACGCATCCTATGGCTCCCGGCACCGAGTCAAGCATGCCCGCGTACGCCATGGTTAAGGCATTTTGACACCTCTAGCCTCTCCACCACAGCCGCTTGTTGCCGCCGAGAACCCCAATGGCCCTTAACCATGGCTCCACACAAAGCCTCTAGAACCGCCATATTTGCACACACGAATATGCTACCGCACAAAATGGTTCGTGCGTGTCCTACAAATTTCTTGACACCAGGTCAAGCATGACCGTATGCCATGGTTAAGGCGTTTGATGCCTCCGGGCCTCACCACCACAGTGTTTGTCATCACCCGAGAGCCCGAATGGCCCTTAACTACAGCTCCACGACTCCAGAACATCCATAATTGCACACACGACTGTGCCGCCGCACGCCGGATCCCCGTGCATCCTATGGGCTCTCAAAGATCAAGGTCAAGCACGCCTGTACGCCATGGTTAAGCCATTTTGATGGATCTCACCTCCACCATGGTGTTTTCCATCACCTGAGAGCCCGAACGGCCTCTTAACCATGCCTCCACGGCTCCAAACTCCCATATTTGCACACTGACCATGCTGCCGCACGGCCGGTTCCAACGCATTTTATGGCTCCCGGCCTGAGTCAAGCATGCCCGTACGCCATGGTTAAGGCATTTTGACACCTCTCGGGCCTCTCTACCATAGCGCTTGCCATCACTTGAGAGCCGAATGGCACTTAACCTCAGCTCCACGGGGCTCCGTGACCGCCATATTTGCACACACGACTTTGTCGCCGCACGCGCCGATTCCCCGCGCATCCTACGGCTCGCACCAAGTCAAGCACGTCCATGCACTATGGTTAAGGCGTTGACACCGTTGGCCTCTCGACTAGCGCATTTGTTGCCGCCAAGAACCCCCAATGGCCCTTAACCATGGCTCCACCGCTCTAGAACCGCCATATTTGCACACACGACTATGCGCCACACAAGCCGGTTCCTACGTGTCCCACAAACTTCCGACACTAGGTCAAGCATGACCGTATGCCATGGTTAAGGCGTTTTGATGCCTCCGGCCTCACCACCACAATGTTTGTCATCACCCGAGAGCCCGAACGGCCCTTAACTACAGCTCCACGACTCCGAACATCCATAATTGCACACACGACCGTGCCGCCGCACGGCCGGATCCCCGTGCATCCTATGGCTCTCGGCACCGGGTCAAGCACGCCCGTACGCCATGGTTAAGCCATTTTGATGCCTCTCACCTCTCCACCATAGAGTTTTCCATCACCCGAGAGCCCGAAGGGCCCTTAACCATGCCTCCACGGCTCCAAAACCGCCATATTTGCACACACGACCATGCCGCCGCACGGCCGGTTCCAACGCATTTTATGGCTCCCGCACCGAGTCAAGCATGCCCGTACGCCATGGTTAAGGCATTTTGACACCTCCGGCCTCTCTACCATAGCGTTTTTGCCATCACTCGAGAGCCCGAACGGCACTTAACCTCGCTCCACGGCTCCGTAACCGCCATATTTGCACACACGACTTTGCCGCCGCACGGCCGGTTCCCCTATGCGCATCCTACGGCTCCTCGCACCAAGTCAAGCACGCCCATGCACTATGGTTAAGGCGTTTTGACACCGCCGGCCTCTCGACCACAGCATTTGTTGCCGCCCAAGAACCCGAATGGCCCTTAACCATGGCTCCACCGCTCTAGAACCGCCATATTTGCACACACGACTATGCTACCGCACACCCGGTTCCTACGTGTCCTATAGCTCTCGACACTAGGTCAAGCACGACCGTATGCCATGGTTAAGGCATTTTGACACCTCCCGGCCCCACCACCACAATGTTTGTCATCACCCGAGAGCCCGAACGGCCCTTAACTATAGCTCCACGACTCCGTAACATCCATAATTGCACACACGACCGTGCCGGCGCACACGGCCGGATCCCGTGCATCCTACGGCTCTCGCACCGGTTCAAGCACACCCGTACGCCATGGTTAAGCCATTTTGATGCCTCTCACCTCTCCACCATAGAGTTTTCCATCACCCGAGAGCCCGAAGGGCCCTTAACCATGGCTCCACGGCAAAAACCGCCACATTTGCACACACGACCATGCTACCGCATGGTCGGTTCCAACGCGTCCTATGGCTCCCTCGACACGAGTCAAGCAAGCCCGTACGCCATGGTTAAGGCATTTTGACACCTCTCCGGCCTCACTACCATAGCGTTTGTCATCGGCCCGAGAGCCCACACACGAACGGCCCTTAACTATAGCACCATGGTTAAGGCCACGGCCTCTCCACCACAGCGAACATCCATAATGGCCCTTGCACACACGATATTTGCACACACGACTATGCTACCGCCGCATAGCGACACTAGGATCCGTATGCCATGGTTAAGCATCCTATTTGTCATCACCCGGAGCCCGAACGGCCCTTAACTATAGCTCCACGACTGGGTCAAGCATCCTACGCCCGTCAAGCACGCCCGTATGGTTAAGCCATTTTGATGCCTCTCACCTCTCCACCATAGAGTTTTTCATCACCCGAGAGCCCGAAGGGCCCTTAACCACAGCTCCACGGCCGCAAAACCGCCATATTTGCACACACGACCATGCCGCCGCACGGCCGGTTCCAACGCATCCTATGGCTCTCGACCGAGTCAAGCATGCCCGTACGCCATGGTTAAGGCATTTTGACACCTCCGGCCTCTCTACCATAGCGTTTGCCATCGCCGAGAGCCCGAACGGCCCTTAACCTTGGCTCCACGGCTCCGAACCGCCATATTTGCACACACGACCATGCCGCCGCACGGCCGCCCAACGCATCCTATGGCTCCCGGCACCGAGTCAAGCATGCCCGTACGCCATGGTTAAGGCATTTTGACACCTCTAGCCTCTCCACCACAGCGTTTGTTGCCGCCGAGAACCCGAATGGCCCTTAACCATGGCTCCACAAACTAGAACTGCCATATTTGCACACACGAATATGCTACCGCACAAACCGGTTCGTGCGTGTCCTACAGCCTCTTGACACTAGGTCAAGCATGACCGTATGCCATGGTTAAGGCATTTTGATGCCTCCGGCCTCACCACCACAATGTTTGTCATCACCCGAGAGCCCGAACGGCCCTTAACTATAGCTCCACGACTCTGTAACATCCATAATTGCACACACGACCGTGCCGCCGCACGGCGGATCCCGTGCATCCTATGGCTCTCGGCACCGGGTCAAGCACGCCCGTACGCCATGGTTAAGCCATTTTGATGCCTCTCACCTCTCCACCATAGAGTTTTCCATCACCCGAGAGCCCGAAGGGCCCTTAACCATGCCTCCACGGCTCCAAAACCGCCATATTTGCACACTCGACCATGCCGCCGCACGGCCGGTTCCAACGCATTTTATGGCTCCCGGCTCCGAGTCAAGCATGCCCGTACGCCATGGTTAAGGCATTTTGACACCTCTCGGCTCTCTACCATAGCGTTTGCCATCACTCGAGAGCCCGAACGGCACTTAACCTCGGCTCCACGGCTCCGTAACCGCCATATTTGCACACACGACTTTGCCGCCGCACGGCCGGTTCCTCGCATCCTACGGCTCCTCGCACCAAGTCAAGCACGCCCATGCACTATGGTTAAGGCATTTTGACACCGCCTAGCCTCTCGACTACAGCATTTGTTGCCGCCCAAGAACCCGAATGGCCCTTAACCACGGCTCCACCGCTCTAGAACCGCCATATTTGCACACACGACTATGCTACCGCACAGCCGGTTCCTACGTGTCCTACAGCTCTCGACACTAGGTCAAGCACGACCGTATGCCATGGTTAAGGCGTTTTGACACCTCTGGCCCCACCACCACAATGTTTGTCATCACCCGAGAGCCCGAACGGCCCTTAACTATAGCTCCACGACTCCGTAACATCCATAATTGCACACACGACGTGCCGGCGCACGGCCGGATCCCGTGCATCCTACGGCTCTCGGCACCGGTTCAAGCACACCCGTACGCCATGGTTAAGCCATTTTGATGCCTCTCACCTCTCCACCATAGAGTTTTCCATCACCCGAGAGCCCGAAGGGCCCTTAACCATGGCTCCACGGCAAGAAAACCGCCACATTTGCACACACGACCATGCCGCCGCATGGTCGGTTCCAACGCATCCTATGGCTCCCGACCGAGTCAAGCAAGCCCGTACGCCATGGTTAAGGCATTTTGACACCTCCGGCCTCTCTACCATAGCGTTTGTCATCGCCGAGAGCCCGAACGGCCCTTAACCTCGGCTCCACGGCTCCGTAACCGCCATATTTGCACACACGACTTTGCCGCCGCACGGCCGGTTCCTATGCGCCCTACGGCTCCTCGCACCAAGTCAAGCACGCCCATGCACCATGGTTAAGGCGTTTTAACACCTTTGGCCTCTCCACCACAGCATTTGTTACCACCCGAGAACCCGAATGGCCCTTAACCATGGCTCCACAGCTCTAGAACTGCCATATTTGCACACACGACTATGCTACCGCACAGCCAGTTCCCGCATGTCCTATAGCTCTCGACACTAGGTCAAGCACGACCGTATGCCATGGTTAAGGCGTTTTGACGCCTCTGGCCTCACCACCACAATATTTGTCATCACCCGAGAGCCCGAACGGCCCTTAACTATAGCTCCACGACTCCAGAACATCCATAATTGCACACACGACTGTGCTGCCGCACAGTCGGATCCTGTGCATCCTACGGCTCTCGGCACCGGGTCAAGCACGCCCGTACGCCATGGTTAAGCCATTTTGATGCCTCTCACCTCTCCACCATAGAGTTTTTCATCACCCGAGAGCCTGAAGGGCCCTTAACCATAGCTCCACGGCCGCAAAACGCCATATTTGCACACACGACCATGCCGCCGCACGGCCGGTTCCAACGCATCCTATGGCTCTCGGACACCGAGTCAAGCATGCCCGTACGCCATGGTTAAGGCATTTTGACACCTCCGGCCTCTCTACCATAGCGTTTGCCATCGCCGAGAGCCCGAACGGCCCTTAACCTTGGCTCCACGGCTCCGAACCGCCATATTTGCACACACGACCATGCCGCCGCACGGCCGGGCCTAACGCATCCTATGGCTCCCGGCACCGAGTCAAGCATGCCCGTACGCCATGGTTAAGGCATTTTGACACCTCTAGCCTCTCCACCACAGCGCTTTGTTGCCGCCGAGAACCCGAATGGCCCTTAACCATGGCTCCACAGCCTCTAGAACTGCCATATTTGCACACACGAATATGCTACCGCACAAATGGTTCGTGCGTGTCCTACAGCTCTTGACACTAGGTCAAGCATGACCGTATGCCATGGTTAAGGCATTTTGATGCCTCCGGCCTCACCACCACAATGTTTGTCATCACCCGAGAGCCCGAACGGCCCTTAACTATAGCTCCACGACTCCGTAACATCCATAATTGCACACACGACCGTGCCGCCGCACGGTCGGATCCCCGTGCATCCTATGGCTCTCGCACCGGGTCAAGCACGCCCGTACGCCATGGTTAAGCCATTTTGATGCCTCTCACCTCTCCACCATAGAGTTTTCCATCACCCGAGAGCCCGAAGGGCCCTTAACCATGCCTCCACGGCTCCAAAACCGCCATATTTGCACACTCGACCATGCCGCCGCACGGCGGTTCCAACGCATTTTATGGCTCCCGGCCGAGTCAAGCATGCCCGTACGCCATGGTTAAGGCATTTTGACACCTCTCGGCCTCTCTACCATAGCGTTTGCCGTCACTCGAGAGCCCGAACGGCACTTAACCTCGGCTCCACGGCTCCGAACCGCCATATTTGCACACACGACTTTGCCGCCGCACGGCCGGTTCCTATGCGCATCCTACGGCTCCTCGCACCAAGTCAAGCACGCCCATGCACTATGGTTAAGGCGTTTTGACACCGCCGGCCTCTCGACCACAGCATTTGTTGCCGCCCAAGAACCCGAATGGCCCTTAACCATGGCTCCACCGCTCTAGAACCGCCATATTTGCACACACGACTATGCTACCGCACAGCCGGTTCCTACGTGTCCTACAAATTTCTCGACACTAGGTCAAGCACGACCGTATGCCATGGTTAAGGCGTTTTGACACCTCCGGCCCACCACCACAATGTTTGTCATCACCCGAGAGCCCGAACGGCCCTTAACTATAGCTCCACGACTCCGTAACATCCATAATTGCACACACGACCGTGCCGGCGCACGGCCGGATCCCGTGCATCCTACGGCTCTCGGCACCGGTTCAAGCACACCCGTACGCCATGGTTAAGCCATTTTGATGCCTCTCACCTCTCCACCATAGAGTTTTCCATCACCCGAGAGCCCGAAGGGCCCTTAACCATGGCTCCACGGCAAAACCGCCACATTTGCACACACGACCATGCCGCCGCATGGTCGGTTCCAACGCGTCCTATGGCTCCCGGCACCGAGTCAAGCAAGCCCGTACGCCATGGTTAAGGCATTTTGACACCTCTCGGCCTCTCTACCATAGCGTTTGTCATCGCCGAGAGCCCGAACGGCCCTTAACCTCGGCTCCACGGCTCCGTAACCGCCATATTTGCACACACGACTTTGCCGCCGCACGGCCGGTTCCTATGCGTCCTACGGCTCCTCGCACCAAGTCAAGCACGCCCATGCACCATGGTTAAGGCATTTAACACCTTTGGCCTCTCCACCACAGCATTTATTACCGCCCGAGAACCCGAATGGCCCTTAACCATGGCTCCACAAACTCTAGAACCGCCATATTTGCACACACGACTATGCTACCGCACAAATGCCCGCTTCCTGTCCTATAGCTCTCGACACTAGGTCAAGCACGACCGTATGCCATGGTTAAGGCATTTTGATGCCTCCGGCCTCACCACCACAATATTTGTCATCACCCGAGAGCCCGAACGGCCCTTAACTATAGCTCCACGACTCCGAACATCCATAATTGCACACACGACCGTGCCGCCGCACGCCCGGATCCCGTGCATCCTACGGCTCTCGGCACCGGTCAAGCATGCCCGTACGCCATGGTTAAGCCATTTTGATGCCTCTCACCTCTCCACCATAGAGTTTTTCATCACCCGAGAGCCCGAAGGGCCCTTAACCATGCTCCACGGCCGCAAAACCGCCATATTTGCACACACGACCATGCCGCCGCACGGCCGGTTCCAACGCATCCTATGGCTCTCGCAAGTCAAGCATGCCCGTACGCCATGGTTAAGGCATTTTGACACCTCCGGGCCTCTCTACCATAGCGTTTGCCATCGCTCGAGAGCCCGAACGGCCCTTAACCTTGGCTCCACGGCTCCAGAACCGCCATATTTGCACACACGACCATCCTATGGCTCCAACGCATCCTATGGCTCCCGGCAAGTCAAGCATGCCCATGCACCATGGTTAAGGCATTTTGACACCTCTAGCCTCTCCACCACAGCGTTTTGTTGCCGCCTCGAGAACCCGAATGGCCCTTAACCATGGCTCCACAGCTCTAGAACCGCCATATTTGCACACACGAATATGCTACCGCACGCCTGGTTCGTGCGTGTCCTATGCCTTGACACTAGGTCAAGCATGACCGTATGCCATGGTTAAGGCATTTTGATGCCTCTGGCCTCACCACCACAATGTTTGTCATCACCCGAGAGCCCGAACGGCCCTTAACTATAGCTCCACGACTCCAGAACATCCATAATTGCACACACGACCGTGCTGCCGCACGGCCGGATCCTGTGCATCCTATGGCTCTCGGCACCGGGTCAAGCACGCCCGTACGCCATGGTTAAGCCATTTTGATGCCTCTCACCTCTCCACCATAGAGTTTTCCATCACCCGAGAGCCCGAAGGGCCCTTAACCATGCCTCCACGGCTCCAAAACCGCCATATTTGCACACTCGACCATGCCGCCGCACGGCCGGTTCCAACGCATTTTATGGCTCCCGCCCGAGTCAAGCATGCCCGTACGCCATGGTTAAGGCATTTTGACACCTCCGGGCCTCTCTACCATAGCGTTTGCCGTCACTCGAGAGCCCGAACGGCACTTAACCTCGGCTCCACGGCTCCGTAACCGCCATATTTGCACACACGACTTTGCCGCCGCACGGCCGGTTCCTCGCGCATCCTACGGCTCCTCGCACCAAGTCAAGCACGCCCATGCACTATGGTTAAGGCATTTTGACACCGCTGGCCTCTCGACCACAGCATTTGTTGCCGCCCAAGAACCCGAATGGCCCTTAACCATGGCTCCACCGCTCTAGAACCGCCATATTTGCACACACGACTATGCTACCGCACAAACCGGTTCCTACGTGTCCTATAGCTCTCGACACTAGGTCAAGCACGACCGTATGCCATGGTTAAGGCGTTTTGACACCTCCGGCCCCACCACCACAATGTTTGTCATCACCCGAGAGCCCGAACGGCCCTTAACTATAGCTCCACGACTCCAAACATCCATAATTGCACACACGACTGTGCCGGCGCACGGCCGGATCCCGTGCATCCTACGGCTCTCGGCACCGGTTCAAGCACACCCGTACGCCATGGTTAAGCCATTTTGATGCCTCTCACCTCTCCACCATAGAGTTTTCCATCACCCGAGAGCCCGAAGGGCCCTTAACCATGGCTCCACGGCAAGAAAACCGCCACATTTGCACACACGACCATGCCGCCGCATGGTCGGTTCCAACGCGTCCTATGGCTCCCGACCGAGTCAAGCAAGCCCGTACGCCATGGTTAAGGCATTTTGACACCTCCGGCCTCTCTACCATAGCGTTTGTCGCCGCACGAGAGCCCGAACGGCCCTTAACCTCGGCTCCACGGCTCCGAACCGCCATATTTGCACACACGACTTTGCCGCCGCACGGCCGGTTCCTATGCGTCCTACGGCTCCTCGCACCAAGTCAAGCACGCCCATGCACCATGGTTAAGGCATTTTAACACCTTTGGCCTCTCCACCACAGCGTTTATTACCGCCCGAGAACCCGAATGGCCCTTAACCATGGCTCCACCGCTCTAGAACCGCCATATTTGCACACACGACTATGCTACCGCACAAACCAGTTCCCGCATGTCCTATAGCTCTCGACACTAGGTCAAGCACGACCGTATGCCATGGTTAAGGCGTTTTGACGCCCGGCCTCACCACCACAATATTTGTCATCACCCGAGAGCCCGAACGGCCCTTAACTATAGCTCCACGACTCCGAACATCCATAATTGCACACACGACCGTGCCGCCGCACGCCCGGATCCCCGTGCATCCTACGGCTCTCGGCACCGGGTCAAGCACGCCCGTACGCCATGGTTAAGCCATTTTGATGCCTCTCACCTCTCCACCATAGAGTTTTTCATCACCCGAGAGCCCGAAGGGCCCTTAACCATGGCATCCACGGCCGCAAAACTGCCATATTTGCACACACGACCATGCCGCCGCACGGTCGGTTCCAACGCATCCTATGGCTCTCGACCGAGTCAAGCATGCCCGTACGCCATGGTTAAGGCATTTTGACACCTTTGGCCTCTCTACCATAGCGTTTGCCATCGCCGAGAGCCCGAACGGCCCTTAACCTTGGCTCCACGGCTCCGAACCGCCATATTTGCACACACGACCATGCCGCCGCACGGCCGGGCCTAACGCATCCTATGGCTCCCGCACCGAGTCAAGCATGCCCGTACACCATGGTTAAGGCATTTTGACACCTCTAGCCTCTCCACCACAGCGTTTGTTGCCGCCTGAGAACCTGAATGGCCCTTAACCATGGCTCCACAGCTCTAGAACTGCCATATTTGCACACACGAATATGCTACCGCACAGCCGGTTCGTGCGTGTCCTACAGCTCTTGACACTAGGTCAAGCATGACCGTATGCCATGGTTAAGGCATTTTGATGCCTTTGGCCTCACCACCACAATGTTTGTCATCACCCGAGAGCCTGAACGGCCCTTAACTACAGCTCCATGTTGACATTTCTAACGCCACTCAGTGTTAGGTTGTCATCCCTAACATGGCGCCAAAAATGCTGGTACTAAATAATGCAACTGCTACTAGAAATAAATATGGGATCCGGGCAAGCGCACGATAATACCGATGTAGCATTTTAACCAGGAGTAATCCAGGTATTGTTATTTATATTTTTACCACTGGGAAGGGAATGCACTGGATAATGAGTGATGAGCAATGCACACGCGATAATGGAGAGCTTAACCTTGTCTCGTATCGATCATCTCATACAAAAGTGAGTGTCACATAAAATATAGGAATGAATGATAAATGACATAAGATAAATGAGAGCATTTAGCCACATAAAATAATAATAAGCCATCTCAACTTAGCACTCTAAGCTTATAACACTAGCATGGACTAGGACGATCTAGGGTATAATCCTATGTTATTCTAACTATAAAGTCAAAGCATACAATGATTAGTGCAAGAACATCTAGCAATCATGGCGGGAAAAGGTTACATCTATGCATAGTGATATTACCAGAGAAGACAAGAGACATAGCACTGACTTCAATGTAATAGGTTTGTTCTCACTAGACCTATACTCGAGAGAAGGGCTACAAAGGACTCAACAGATCGTCACTCCCGCGATCTACCTCACGATCCGGAATATAGGTGCAATCGCAGATAAATACGGTATAGGCACCATGCCCACACAATATCTATCACTCACCCATTGGCCTAATGAGCAAGCGCTATACGATCCTATGCATAAACATAATTCTAGTCCAACTATGCTAAACATATAATCAAAGTAAACTAAGAACAATATAATTGAGAACATAATCAAATAGAGCAAAGTCAAGTCTCGATATAATAGAATAGAATAAAGTACTACTCATAGTATCACGAACAATGATGAATATTACAAGAATGTAGAGGGGAATTACCAAGAACTCCGACAGATCCGACTCCAAGCTAGGCTTGATTCCCTCTAGATCTATTCCTATGTAGCTATGCTACTAAACTATGGAGCTCTAATTGAGATGGTGGCTCGCTTCTCTCAATTTCGATGAGAGAATGAACTCTTGAATGAATTCTAGGGTTTCACCTGGGGCCAGTGGGCTCGAATATATAGCCCCTAGGATGAACCACAGGCCCTCGGATCAAACCGACCTAAATGGACGATAATTATTCATCCTCAAAGGCGGTGGAGGCAGATCCACGAGACTCCACTGATTGGTGGAGATGGGAGTCGGCCGACTTCCCCGGGTCGGCCGACTACCCACTCTGCAGTGGGGCCCACTTCAAATCGCCGGAGTCTTCTAGATTATACAATTTTACCCGTTCGGTCTTTATCTCAATGTAATCATGACATGTGGGCCTCCTTTGGTTCTCTTTTCCGATAACCCCCGCAAATAGACAATCACCAAAACTCGTGGAATTCTATCAAAGTAACCCCTATATCTAACGTGAACTCATATTAGTCCTTTCTCTTGCTGCGTTGACGGTATAAAATTGATACTTAACGACCGTCAACA
>JAENPR010001687.1:0-123284 GCA_018135685.1 Themeda triandra | reverse complement strand
ACACCGGCTGCAGAGGAGAACCCCAAAGTTCCAGTTGCTTCTCCATCAGCTCAGTTGATTCATGGAGTAGTTTTTGGCCCCCATCAGCGTAGCCTTTCTTATGTTGACGATGTGCCACCAATGGACTTGTTCCCGAAGATGATGAGTTATATGAGCATGTCTGCGTTTTCAAACCGGGGAGCTCCACGCCTTCGCCTTCCCGTATACTCTTCTTTTTTACTTTTTCCTTTTTTATTTTTGTTTCATATGCTGCCCATGTCATGCTCCTTTTTTACTTATAAATTGTTTCATTATATTTTTGTGTCGCACTACATTTTTTGTTTTCATATTGTTTCATATGTTGCTGCTAGTATCACTTTAGTAGCTGCTAGTATCACTTCTGTAGCTATCTCATAAGTAAGTTAGTCCATCCGAGGAGCTTATTGTTCATTTTTCAGGTTCCAACACCACGAGGCTCCCATCAACATACTAACCGGTTCAAGCACCATTGAGAAGAGGGATAGGAAGAAGAGGGCAAGAGTTGAGCTTAACACTATTCCCCAACCAAAAAGACCCCTTCGTGATTGGGAAGGAACTACCAAAGAAGTTCGGCAGAAATATTTGACGAAAAGAGCTTTTAAGGAGGCTTTCAAAATTGGAGATGACACTGAATCGTGAGTTATTTAGTTGCTATTTCATTAATGTCTTTCTTGATGTTTCATTTATGTCATTCTTTTGCTGTTTTCAGTACTGTCATTCTTGCTGTTTCATTACTGTCTTGCTTGTTGTTTCATTATTGTCTTTCTTGATGTTTCATTGATATGATCTTCAATGTTGCATATGCAGTTCTTAGTTTGTTGCAAATGGATCCTTCCTTTTCGTTACCTATAATCATACTTTTTTTGTTGCATGTTGTCTGCCCCGCTAGGCCACGTTTCATTGAAATCGATGATTATCATGTTACGTATGATGAGTGTAACTCATTCAAGCCAAGGGGATGGATTAGCAATGATGTCATGATATTGTGGTGTAACCAATTTTAATATTGACCACCTTGCAAAGTTTGAAAAGGGCAAAGCACTACTTGCAAGATACACTTTCCTCCGTGGGTGACAGTAATTATTCAATTCTTGTGACTTCTCATTCTCGATTGCTTCTTTGTCTTCTACTTTTTAGCTTCATTTCTCATGTGCCCAGGGCCTTTTGAGCGGTGATCCAAAATCTTTCAAACTTCAAGCTAGTTTGTATACTATGTGTAAAAACTTGAATGATCATTTGCCTATGACCAAGATTGATCTGGTAATGTTTTTGTAATGAAACAATCATTTTTTGCGCAGTGTTGTCTATTGTCTCTCTTTTGCTTCTTTTTTTTGCTAACATTTATCATAACAACCATGCTATGCAGATTTTCTTCCCCCATACTAGTAAACAAAGAGCATTGGGTTCTTATTTTTATTTGTAAATTCCAAAGAAATACAATTCTTCGACTCCATGGGGCAGCATAAACCAAATAGCATTTCAAGTATGCCAACAAATCTGTTATGCTTCTTTCCACTGTCTTTGCATGTACCGCATTCATATTTGAGATGTTGCACTAGTCATGTTGAATCTGCTTTCATTCATTTTCGTGAGAGAACTTTGTAACGATGATGGTGGAAGCTTTGCCTTCGAAAGGTGATGTTTCATCCTACAAGTGGGCCTTCCCTAAGGCGCCAAACAAAACAATACGTATGTGCTTACTCTAATTTTATCGCTTTTTGGCATTTTGCACCTGCTCCAAAATGATCTTTTTCTTCCATCTTTGATTACATGTTGTAGTTATGACTGTGGGCTCTACACAATGGAGTTTATGGAATCATGGGATGGGAAGCAGTTCGGCCGCTGAGTTACCCTGGACAAAGTATGTATTTCATCTCTACTCTTTTTTTTCCCTCTCTTCTCTCTCTCTCTCTCTCTTCTTTCCAGTTTGCTACTTTATTTGTACCGCTACTAACATTAAGTTCTTTTTTTTGTTGTCTTTTTTTCCCAGGAGGCCCAAGTCCTAGAGCTCAGGAAGTGTGTTGCTGCTGTACTTCTACCTCCAACAACAATGTTATCAACCTTGCTGATTTCATTGCTCACGCCACGCGGTGCTTGATGTGGAGTTGCCGCCCTAGCTGTGTTAGAATTAGATGCCCTAGTAGTTTCACGGCAACATTGCCTTGGCCTTCTTTTGCTACATTTGTATTGTGGCATCTTGTGCCATAGCTCTTGTTGATGCAACAGATTTAGGCCTATTATGTAATATATACGGAGTTGGAGGCCCTTGCACATGTTGTGTCATTGCACTTTTGAATTGCAACATCACCTGGATGAAATATGTACGCATTTATGTCGGCCTATGGGTGTTTCCCAAAATGCTTTACATGTTTATCTGGATTTTTATTTTTTGGAATTTTTTGTTTGTTGTAACAAATACTTATTCCTCTATGTTTTTCACTTATCACCCATAGGGTGTAACTGTGGCCAAAGCTTGTTTGTTTCAGCCACATCATGTCAATTTTTAAAAAATAATGTGCATTTTTATGTTGTTTCATTTTAGTTTGTACTTATGTAACACCTGGCTAAATCATATCGTTTCATTAAGATGTCAATGTCTAATGACCTCATTACATCTAGCATAACACACCGATCTTTTTTTTGTTTCTTTCATTACTTCCTTTTCTACGACAAGCGAGATTAGGTACGTGGCGGCGTTTCGGATTATAGATTAGGCCACCGACTCCAATTATAGTGTTGGTAGTGTTTGCGAGATTAGGGTTTGGGTATTCAACTAAGATTATGGTTTAGGTCATCGACTCATCCATGTATGTTTTACTTATCACACACAGGGTGTAACCATGGTCATAGCATGTTGTTTCGGGCAACATCATGTCAATGTGGCTACAGAGAAGTGTTTCGACGGAGATTAGGGATCGTCACGTCCTAAATTTTGTACCACTTGACTGAGATTAGGGATCGTCACGTCCCCAAACTTTCAGCATATCCCAAGGGTTCATAGTTTCATTGGTGCATCCATAGATGTAACATTAGGTTAGCAGTAATGTTTCACTTATATGCTCTAGAATGTAACGGTGCCCCAAAAGAGGCATTTTCAGATTCTGTATATACAGAGCAAACATGCATGTTTCAGTATAAATTCCCGAGATATAAGTAACAAAACATATCATCCATGTAACCATTTCAATATCATCTTTGGCAAGTTTGAAACATATCATCCATGCAACTAAATTACAAGTCCAACATTGTAGTTTTTGTATCGTAAATGCTATAAATTAGGTGCTTGAATTTGTTGCTGAGAGATCTCCTCCAAGCCGATGATCTGAAAAATTGCTGCTCGAAAACCCTCACTGCTGTAGCTGCTCCACCAAGCTCTTGCTCCATTGTTTGAACCAAAAATGCAGTCAATTCGGTCTCAACAATTATGATCAAACACACAAAATTGCGAGTCTCAACAATTCGGCCAATTCAGCAAATACAACCAGCAAGTCATTAACACCTCACCTTAGAAACATGTTTCTGACCAACATCATGTACAGCGGGGTGCAAGCTGCTCGAACCGATTGCTGCAACATCCCCCGCTAGTGTTCTCCCAGAACCTATTGCAACATTGTTACGATGTAAACCCGAGAGATCGGGGCCAACAATTCGTGGTGGCCGATGGGCATAGGATGGGCTCGATCCTGCCAGTATGTGAGGGCGCGATATGGGGCCGGCACGGCGGCGAGGAAGACACGCGGTGGCGAGGTTTGTTTCAGCAAGCGCGGGGCCGCTCGGTGGCGGCGAGACGGCTTCCCACGAAGGGGCTGGTGGGGTTGGTGCGGGCCGGGGTGTCGCGTTGTCCCCGGCGGCGGTGGGCGTGATGTTTCAGTTCCTCGTCGCCGTCTTATGCCGGGCTAGCCGGGGCTTCTCGGCGGCGATGTAGGTGCCCGTGGGCGGGGGCCGGCGGGGTTGTTGCGCGGGTGGGTTGCTGGCGTTGTCCCCGGCGGCGGCGTGATGTTTCAGTTTCTCGTCGCGGGGTTCCTCGTCGCCCGGGGTAGTCGGCGGGCGGGCGTCGGCTGCCGCGCGCGGCGAGTGCCTTGTGGCGAGGTCGGCGGCGAGGGCGCCACACGGTGCGTGCCGCGGTTTCTGTCCGGTTGGAGGAAGGAGGTGTCCGAACAGGGCTGTTTTGTTTTCGTGGGCTTGGTTGGGCCGCACGGGGTACCGTTCGTTCGATAGAACGTTCGATCGCGCCGCATCCCTTTTATATAGGATACATGTTTATTGCAAGTTGTACAGTGAAAATTAAATGTGATGGTACTATACTACCTTAATAACTGCTCCCTCCATTTTAAAATTGTAAGTAGCTTTGATTTTTTAGTTCATCTATTTTGATATATCTAGATATTATTATTATTTAGATACATAGTACAATAAATATATAAAAAATAAAATCATTTATAATTTGAAACAGAAGGAATATAAAAGTAGTGCGACTTACAGTAGAGAGCAGCAGAATTTGGTTAGGAGAGCAGCACATGCATGTGACACACTTCTTCGTGAATTAAGGGTGGCATCAAATGGTTGTGTGTGTGATTAGGATTTAGGAAGCAGCATGGGCGATCAGAAACTGACACTGATTATTGAGCAAGGGCAACTGGGCGTGGCTAGACGAGAAAAACACTGGATGGGCTTGTTCAGGTCATCATGTGGCAGTGGAGAGATACAGCATGATATCCCCCATTGACGCCCTGTTTATTTATTAGATGCAAATTATTTTTGAAGTATTAGCAAAAGGATGACTTACAAAATACTTGGGTCTATCTGATCATTCACGTGTGCCCTGTACGGATCTTCTGCTCCTACTCTTCCTCCTCCTCTCACCACCAATACTCCAATTTTATCCTTGCTGGTCGCAGAAAGCCGGTGCAGGCCGGCCGGCCGGCCAGCGTGTCCTCGTCCTTGCCGGTCTGATATCCATACCCATGGCTTCATTCTCTCCGAGAGATGATGTTTCAGCAAGTCCTTGGCTCCTTGCTCATGATTTCATTCTCTCCGAGAGATGACGATGTTCCTTCAGCCGAGATCTTTCTCAAATATGGTCCCAAATGTCATGGCGAAGACCAAAAATAAGATCCAAAAGTTAGATCCCGACTCCAGTAGATTTCAGCAAATAACAAATCCCAAATTAAGAACCAAAGCTACAAAATTTGGAGGCATCACCGTCTACACGCAAGAACAACGACGTTGGGCCGCTCGTCGTGTGGACCACCGAGGCTCCGTAGTTGGGCGCGAGTCCTGCCGGCGGCGCGAGGGTCTTGCTGGCGGCTGCGCGCGAGGAACTGTAGCGGCAGACCACGATCGGAGCTCCACGGCGGCGGTGCCGACCGGCTGTGCGCGAGACTGCGCGGATGCGATGCAGCCGGATCCACAGCCAGCCGCGCGTGCCTGCGCGGACGCGTAGGACCGGCAAGAACAGACCAACCCGCCGGCGCAGGGAGATAGTCGTCGAGTGGCTGCGCGTGAGCCTGTGTGGCGGGACGCGGTCAGAGCTCAACGCGTCGTGCGGCTTCCGCGGAGTCGAGCACGGACGGCGGCGCGCGCGGACCAGCGAGCCGGCGCTGCGAGGTCGCGGCCGGAACCGACGGCGTCGCGCGAGCTCTGATGAGGCCCGGCGAGGCATACGAGTTCCCCGCACGGCGGCGATGGCAAGCTCTGCGGCATAATGTGCGGACACAGCGAGCAGGGACGCCACACGGGATCTTTTGGAGCGAGACGGGCGACCTCGTTTTCCCCGTAGACTCGACGTCTAAATTAGACGTCGTTTCTTCGTTTCAGGCTCTCCTCGTTAAATTGTTTGCCATATCAACAAAATATCTAATATATGGTAGCATAATTAATAGGAATAGACTCTAGACGAGTCAAGACTTGGACGCCTCAGGCGTCTTAAATACGATTTCATTGGAGATGTGTCTGTACATTAATTAAAAAGTGTAAATATCGTAAATATGCACTTTTTACATAAACAAAGAGGAGAGTAGAGAAGAAAAGAGTTTCACCACAGCGAAACTTCATTATCTGTATTTCTAGACTTTGTAAGCTGCGTGAAACCCACCAGTGGCCAGATTGTTTCACCATCTTGCATACGCGATCCAATCATCTTGCGGTAGTCTCGATGGATAGTGTCCCGCACCTGCTGCATACTAACACGTCATCAAGATCAAATTAAACCATCCATGAAACAACCCCGAAGAATGAAGCATTTCACTTTGGTTGCTTCCAAAGACTAAGCTGAAACATTTAATCGTCAGTAGCATTTATCGGGATCATACGCAAAGACACAAACAATCTAGCCCTCAATGGAGTTTCACGGTTACCAAAGGCCTTGTTTAGGCTCCAACTTTGGGCATCCAAAGCTGAAAATTTCTCAGAAGACGATCAGAAGAATTTTTGCTTTTTATTTCAGTAATAATTGTCCAAATATTGATTAATTGTCTTAAAATGTCTGCCTCGGCAGTACAATCAAACTGTGCAATTAGTTTTTGATTTTATCTACGTTAAGTATTCCATACATGTGCCGACATTTTTACGTGACAGAGAATTTTCTTTTCAGGCGTTTTAACAGTAGAGTGAATTTCGCGATCTAAACAAGGCCAAAGTCTAGAAAAACAGCAAACAGTGTGCATAATGAAGTTTCACTATAGTGAAACTCTTTTCTTCCTCTCCTCTTCTGTTTAAAAAAGGTATATTTTCCTCGACGCGCATTCTAATTAATCGCATTTGACACCTCTATAAAACCACCACCGAGACTCCCTCTTAGAGAAAAATTTAGTAACTCAACAAGGCGCACAGCTCCTCCCTTTCCAACATGGGTGGCGCGGCTCCCTACGCCCTTCGGCGACATCGCGTGCCTGACATGGCCTCGCAATATAGCGCTGGAGCCAACCTTTACCATCTCACTCGTGGCGTCGGCCGGTGGGCGGGTTCACGGTGCCCGGTGGTGTCCGGCCTGGCGTAGGGCGGCGACGTGGTGTGGCTGCAGTGCACGACGTGCCAACAGTGCTCCCGGTGGTGTCCGGTCTGGCGTAGGGCGGCGACGTGGTGTGCTGCAGTGCACGACGTGCCAACAGTGCTACGCGCGGTCACGTTCGACTTGCCGGATTGCCGTGAGCATCGTCGCGGGGTTGCCCTGCAACAACGCACCGGCCCGTTGCTAGAAAAAAGGATTTGTGACTGAGGTAGCGGATAATTATTCTGAAGAACATTGTAATCATATCAGAGTCAGCAGACAACATCAGACAGTCTCAGACAGGAAATAAAAAAGGAAGATGTGCAAAGCGCATGTGTCATGCGGCATCATGCCAAGCACCATGACCTGGCCCTGGACGGCATCGGTGGCTGACGTTTTTTTTGTTTTCCATCGTCACTGAGTTGGTATATGTGCATTCCGCACATGCTGCCACGTCTACCACGACACGATCGAGTCTTGGACCTGTGAGTTGGGTGTGCATCCATTCAGCACGCCATACGCTCGGCCACACGTTCCTTTGAAGCGACTCATGACTGTTACTGGTGCCGGCTGGATCAGCCGCTCTTACAACAGACCATTATACAGTGATATTTGATAAAAATTGGGCTAAACGGTACATTAAACGATTTCAAATGAAAAAATTTTCGAATACGAAAAAGTTAGAGCATATCAAAATCTACCTTTGATACATAGGATATTTTACATTTAGAAAAGTTTTAGTAAAGTTTAGTCATAAGTTTTAAAATTCAAAGCGAGACATGGTCAAACTAGGTCAAACGAGGCACTAAATAATCTTAAAAAACTTGAATACAAAGTAGTTAGAGCTTATTAAAATACACATTCCATAAATAGGACATTTTTATATTTAAAAAAAAAAGGTAAGCTATGTCACAAAGTCTTGAAACCCACACATTTAATGAAACTATATGCTGTACTGGGTGGATTTAGAACTGTATTTTTTTAACACTTTGTTAAACGAAAAAATGTCCTATATATCAAATATAGGTCTTGATTAGTGGAACAAACATGCTATTCATGATTTTTCGAGCCGGGGCCGTCTAGGTGTCGAAAAAACCCGTGTGTAGCCGAAAATTTGAAATTTCAAAATTTGAGTGGTCCAAACCCTCCAGATGAAAAGTTGACGATTACACCAAATGCGTATCATGACGAGGTGGACAAACTTGCTATTCATCACTTTCAATCTGAGGTCATCTGTGTCCGGTCAACGAAGGTTTTTCTGAAAAACCAAGGTTGATTTGGTCAACTCAGGCCAAAATTGCGCACTAAATAACCTCAAATAAAAACTTTTGAATACATAGGTCTTAGAACTCACCAAGATTTATCTTTGGTACATAGAACACGTTGCATTTGGAAACGTTTCAGTAAAATCTAATCACGGGTTTTTGAAATCCAAGGCAAGACATGCTCTACCCTAGTCAAATGAGACACTAAATATTGCTCCGATGAAAAACTTTTAAATACAAGATCTTGAGCCTTATCAAAATACGTTTCATATATAGAATATTTTTGCGTTGAGTAAAATGTCTTGTAGGTCCGTTAACTTGCGTTGTACAAATGTCACAAACGGGTCCGTTAACCTTGTAAACTATTTATTCGCCTCGTATAATTTGTGAGGCCGTGCACTTGAGATCCAAAGCTAATTTCAGGCTGGTTTTGCCTGTGTAGCAAGGAGCGTGGCACGAACCCCGCGTCTTTTTTTTTTCAAAAACACTTGCGCTGGCGGATGAGTCTACTGTGGTTGACGCTACTGTGGTCGGACCACTGCTACCGACCTACCGTCACCGGATAAGAAAAGTTGACAAGAAGTTTTGGCGAATTTGTCTCTCTATAATTACAGATTGTGTAACCGCAAGTCTTAGGCCTGGCAAGTTTGACTCGTCAAGTCGTCATTTTGTCAAGGTCGCCGCGCCTGTGCAGGCATCTTTGGTGTCGATCATCGATCACGACGTTTCAAATTAGCAAGGGAAAAAACAAAAAAATCCCCACCCACCCACTCCACCCACCCACCCTGCAGCGATGCTCGCCGGCTATGGCATGCTCGCCGTTGTCCTTGTGCTCATGCTTCCTCATGTTACCTTCTCCAAGCTTACCGTGTGCGACTACGGCGGCCAAGTCGGCTCCTACCCAGCCAACGGCACCTTCCGGATGAACCTGGACCTTCTCGCCGCGTCGCTCCCCGGCAACGCCTCCGCCACGCCGGCGGGCTTCGCGAACGCCACCGTGGGCACGTCGCCCGACCAGGTCTACGCGATGGCGCTGTGCCGTGGCGACCTCAACGCCTCCTCCTGCAGCGCCTGCGTGGCCGCCGCGTTCCCTGACGCGGAGCAACAATGCGCCGGCAACAGGGGCGTCGCCGTGTACGAGGACGCCTGCACCCTCCGCTTCTCCGGCCAGCAGTTCACGGATTTCCTCAGGGCAGACCAGTGGAAGGTCTCCGAAATCCTGTACGTGCTATTCGATTCGTTTCGATCGACCATTAGCTTTAATTTATTTCAAGCATCAGTCCCTGCTACAGAATGCAACGGAGAAGGCCACTGATTATTCTACTCGTTCGTTGCAAGCAGCTGGCAGTCTGAGCCCCAGCAGGATACAGCGACCGTCGAGGTCCCAGCTGACTGGTTCAGCGACGCCGTCACGAAGATCCTCGCCGCCGTGATCGACCGCACGGTGGCCGCGGCGGGCAACTCGACGGCCACCAAGAAGTACTTCGCCACGGGCGAAGAGGACTTCGACCCCAAGATCTACGGGCTGGCGCAGTGCTTGCCGATCATGACGCCGGCGCAGTGCCGGGGCTGCCTTAGCTCCTTCCTCCGGATCGTGGCAACGCAGTACTCGGGCGATCGGCGTCAGTGGGTCAGAGTTGTTTCAGATTGGTGCAGCCTGATGTACAGCGCGCGGCCGTTCTACGAGGGCACGGCGATGCTCCAGGTCTCAGCACCACCAGCACCACCATCTGCCACCCCAAAGGCTGGAACAGGTACAAGTCGCCTAGCCACACTTGTTGCGCGCCCAACATTTTTAGCCACACCACACTACGCTACGCCTAGTGTTGCTCAGTTCATTTTAAGCGCCTGAGCTTCGACGCTGAAGCCATTCGCCGTACTTACTGAAATCTTTACATGGAAACTATGTTGTACGCAGGGAAGAAAAGAAGTGAGCCAGGGAATCCTTGCAGGTGTCGCATGTAGTGCTGTCGTCCTAGTATTGATCCTATCAGTTTTCGTGTTCGTTCGGCACAGGAGAAGGCCTAATAAGCCAGCCGAGAAGGACCACCGTGAGTAGTCCAGTGGTACAGAAAGTCTCTTCTTCAACAGTTTGTGAATTATCTGACTGTGTTTCCTGACATACTTCTTGTCATACGGCAACAGCATTAAAGAAAATAACGAGGGCACAATGCATGATTTTCGATTTGCCTGCATTGCAAGAGGCAACTGAAAACTTCTCGGAGAACAACAAGCTCGGAGAAGGTGGTTTGGTACTGTATACCGGGTAAGTTAGCAGGAAAGTATTGTGTTTGAGTTTTTTTAAAAAGGAACTTCTTGTGTATTGTCTGACAAATGACCTGCCGCAGGGAATACTCTCAGATGGGCAAGAAATTGCAGTGAAGAAACTTCTGGGAAGAACTGGGCATGGATTGCATCAGCTACACAATGAAGTTCTGGTATTGGCAGAGCTTCAACACAAGAACCTTGTTAGATTACAGGGGTTCTGCTCTCATCGGGGAAGAGACACTTCTTGTTTATGAATATATTAAGAACGGGAGCCTGGACAACTTTCTATTCGGTATTTTCTCTCATTGACATCTTCAGAAGCATATATACTCAGAACTTAATTTCTTGTCACCGTAGAAAAAGGAAACTTGCTGTCTCGACATATATATATATATATATATATATATATTCGTATATAATATATATATATATATATTCGTAACAATGAAGTTGTCAGTACCAGATGAGTGAATAGAAACGTACGTAGACCAAATATACAAGATAGCAAATAAGAATAAAAGGAGAAATGCAAAGATGCCAGTAAATATTCAATGCTTAACCATAAGCATTTCCGGGCAAAACCATTTGTGATACCTAATAAGACATTTTCTGAATTTTATGGGCGGTATCATTGAGTTGAGTATTTTGTCCCGATAGATTACAGTAGGGAAATTGCACTAAATTGGGAGCAACGGTACAACATCATTCTTGGAATTGCCAAGGGTATACTGTATCTTCATGAGGACTCCAAAATGAGGATTATCCACCGTGACCTGAAAGCAAACAATATTCTACTTGATGAAGACATGGATCCAAAAATTGCTGATTTTGGACTGGCAAGGCTGCTAGGAGAAGATCATTCACAAACTAAGACAACTAAAGTTGTTGTTGGAACGCTGTAAGCTCATCACTATAGAAACATATATAGCAGCAGCTTATATAACTAAAAAAACGCAGCAGATTATTAACTGCTCATTCTCTGCAGCGGTTATATGGCACCCGAGTACGTAATGGATGGAAGTGTGTCAACTAAGATCGATATTTTCAGCTTTGGTGTGTTGGTCCTCGAAATTGTGACTGGGAGAAATAACAGCAGTTCTGAAAATCACGACGCGGTGAATCTCCTTAGCGATGTAAGTGTTAATCATACTCTCCCCTATTTATCCTTGTCTTTTAATTGCATTGTATACTGAATTTTGTCATCACTATTTGGGCAGGTTTGGAATTGTTGGACAAAAGGGACAGTTTCACAAATGGTGGACCGATCCTCGATGGATACTTTCTTCAACAAGCATTACGATGCATTCACGTCGGTTTACTCTGCGTGCAGCCGGACCCTGACGACAGGCCTCGCATATCATCCGTCGTTCTCATGTTAACCAGGGGAAACATGGAGCTTCCGCCACCGGCACAGCCTGCATTCTACTTTGGAAGAGAATCGAATTTACCTTCTCCATCGTTTGGGCAACGCAGCTATGCTTATGATCGACCTAGTATAAGAGACATTTCTGTAAATGAGGTTACACTTACGGAGCCGTATCCTAGATAACCGTGGGGGTATTGGCATTTTTGATTTGTCAAAATATTTTACAGCTCTTTAATGATGATATATATACTTGGAACATTTCAATTGCAGGATAATCCAATTGTCAAATTCCTCCGGTGCCACTAAAATAGATGGAAAAAAACGCTACTGCCACTGTCGTTATGAGTCATTCAATTCGCTCATTGCAATTCTTTTACCACCACTAGCCTTGCAAAATGATTATATTGAGACAAACTCAAATATTTATGTTGGTCATTGTCCCCCTCCACTAGCAAGGACAAGGTGGAACTAAGGTGGAACAGGTGCGGACAGTCCGCAGTTCAAAGTTCCTACAGGTGTGGACTGTCCGCAGTTCATTTTTCAACGTGTCCAGAACCTGTTTCCGGAGTCGGTTTTAGCTGTTTTGAACGCCGGACATTCTGTCCCATTACCACGGACAGTCCGCAATTCATTTTTCAGCGGCGTACAGTACGTCTTCCCGTAACCATGGTTCGTCACTTTGTGCCACTGGACAGTCCGCATGGAGACCCCGGACAGTCCGAGACTGTGCTGTGCTGATTTAGGCTGTTTTCTCCCATTCCTTTGAGGATTCATTTCCATCGCTTCTCAGTGGGTTCTCAAGTGTGCCTAAGACTTCGCGTGGGGTATCTTGTTACCGGTTATCACGTGTATCTCTCGCATCTTGTGTAAGTTTGCTTTATGTGACGAGCCAAGGATCAAAGTTTGAAAGAAATTTGAGGCTCCCATCTGCATTCCGCCCTTTGGTCGCCGCTTTCGTCCTTCCAAAAGGCCTATCATTTACCTTTGCTTGAGTTATCCATCATGCCTTTATCGAAGGTATTGTCATAACAAATCTCAAAGCTCCTTTTATCTCTAGGACTAACCTTTAAACACATTTCACATGAAAAATGTTTGTCCACACATGTTTTCAGCGAGCTCGGTGGTCTCTCGTCACCATCAGGTTACTGATCTCGACGACTCCCAGGCAAATCACCATATCGGGATACCCCTTCGATGGTGGACTGTATGGAAGGAATGTTTTCACAGTTTGTTTTTTCAATCAGATTGTCTAACCTTTATCAAGAAGGTGAATGTTGCTTCTAGCGATAGATCTATTATGGGTTCTGTTGTCGGTGAAATCAAATCTCTCGCAAATAGTTTTTATTTATGTTGTTTTTCTTTGTAATTCTAATAATAATCAAAGTTGCTCATTTGTTAGCTAGAGCTTTTATCCCTAATTATATCCTGGATTATGTGAACTCTAAAACTTTGTTTGAATGAAGGAGACAAACCTTGATTGAAAAAATAGATATTTGGCCGTAGGATACAGATACGTGTAGGATCAATTTCCAATTCCGTAGGATCTTACTATTACTAATTAGAGGCTCCAACGAAGCCTCCATGTTAATCCTCACTAGAGCGCTAAGAAAAAAGATAAATGCTAGAAACTCCCACATTAATCAGAAACATCTGTCCATTAATTAAAAATCTCCAACTATCCTTGACCATTAGATATTATACTTCACGGCAAAAAACAACTTTGACTCGGGGAAAAATCTTTGAGAAAAAGTACAGGAAATATCTCCTGTACTCACGTTTACAAAACCTTGACATACGCCAAAAAAAAAATCCTTCCTGAAAAAACGTAACAGAAAAATATTGTGTACTAACGTTCACAAGATGATTAAATAAAAAACTAATATATAATCCGTTAGATATAAGTTTACATAAATCCAATGTACCAAAAAGTTTTTCTTCAGGAAAAATCCTATAGACAAACAATATCTTGTACTACATTCACAAGTTGATTAAAAAATTAATGTTTGATTTGGGTAGATAAATTTAATAAAATATTATGTTAACTATGGCCAACACATCCACGTTACAGAATGTATTAAAAAACAAAAAACAAATAGGAGGTTAATATATTAGTTCACAAAACATGAGATAGAGTCTATCTACACATGTGTACCATATAAGTAATAACAAATACACGACATGGCTTATCATCACTTTATAATAAATTTTTATGGTGTGGTGAACAAAAATTAATATCAGAGGTGAGATAATAAAAATTGAGCAAAAATGAGGACTAGGAGACCCGAATTATACCATTGTATTATGAGTAGTTATTGGCATACAACTATGCATTGTATCCTTATTTGTTTATGCAGGATTTTAAAAATCAGCTATTACTATATGACACGTCAAAAGAAAACCATTGTATATATTGTCCATTAAGTTCTCCTAAGATTACGTTGCACTATATGAACCCATATATTAGGCAATACTAATGTATTTCCATAAAGAGGTCCAATGGTCTACAAAGAGACAATTTGTCAACCATGCAAAATCAGGAATCCATATATTTGACGTGTTTCCTATAGTTTTCATAGTTCATCAGGCTAAAAGATAATTTAAAACAACTCCTCAAATTTATATCTAAACTAGGACTTAGCCATTACGAAATGTCATTTAAAATCTTACTATTACTAATTAGAGGCTCCAGCCCGATGCTCCATATTAATACTTGACAAGAAGCGCTAAGAAAAAAGATAATTCCTACAAATTCGACAATAATTAGAAACATTTGGTCTTCGATTAGATAGACTCTAATAACCATGACAAACAAAAACTGTTAGATCGATTGATTTATAAAAGATACACACCTCGCCATTATAAAATATATAATAAAGTAAACCCTAATATTACATATATAATATCAAAGTAGCCACCTCAATTTATATTTAAAATACCCACTTTTGTCAATAAAATTTAAAAGAACCCCCTAAACTAGCATCGAAATTGCCGCACTCTAACATACGCATGATAATTAAAATTAATGCCAAAATATTTTTACCTTCCTTTGCTATAATGAAAGACATCATAATGTAAATCCATTTAATTTTTAACTAAATTATCCGTCTTAGTTGTTATATAAAATAGATATTTTTTTAAAACAATTGAACATGTCAATGCATTCAACTATTAAGAAAACTAATTAAATTAAGACACATAAAGTATGTTGCATATATTTCTAAATTACTGTTAAAAGATAAAAGTAGACATAATGATATGTACGATGGCGACAACCAAGTAAACATGTATATATTAGGATACACATTTTCTAATAGCTTATCAAGTGAAAAATATTCTTTAACAAACTATATAACAATGGCCCCAGGTAAACATGTATATATTAGGATACATGTTTTTTAAGTTGTTATCTTAAATGACTTTATAGATTTTGACAAAAGTGTTTCATATCAATATTGTCCAATTAATTTTTATTCTGTAAAACAACTACACAGATAATTATTTGATATCATCTTGAGTGTTGTAGTGCAAGCTCAGACGACTATTTATGTGCTATTGCAAGAGACAATAAATAATAGTGCAACTTAGCACGTGGATAAAAAAATCTCAAATAGGTAAACAAACCTAAAAGATAGACTCACAAAGTAAGACAAATTGGATGCAACAAGTTCTATTAAGTTTGTAACTTATAAGCTAAATACATGTCACACTAGAAAAAACGTAAATCTAAGAAATCCTAACTATAGTTGCCTAGTGGAGGTACAATAAACAATAGATCTGCAGCCTGCCATGTGGATAAAAATTATAACAAATAGATAAAAAATTGAAAGCAAAAATATAGACTTAGGAAGTTAATAAAGAATGCAAAATGATCTTTTATATAAGTATGTAAGTTAAGCTAAATGCATGCCACACTAAAAAGATAAATCTAAGAAATTCTTATAATAGGTGCCTAAAGGAGCCTTTATGCTACTCTTCAGGAAACCCATTAGGTAAAAAGATAAATATTTGTATCTCATGAAACTAATAGTTTTTAGTCAGTAATAATTCAGTAGACTATAATAACAATAGTTATTGAATTTATTATATTATCTAAATGTAGCCGGGATGAGGCTGAGGAACGGACAAGTAATTCAAACTTCTATGATTTAAGATTTTTTAGACAAAAATATTGTAAATATTAGAGATTAATATCTTCTTGATATATTAATATCGTTACCCCATCCTATATCTTAATTTCGAGCTCTAGAATTGATCTTATGGCAATGTGGTGCAAGTTATAAATTAGTATTTACCCATCATAGTAATTATGAGTATAATTTATGAACAATAATTCTTATTTGTAGGATGTACAAAAGGAGAGTTCATATAGATATTATAAGCACAAGAGTTGTATTGTTCAACTAATGGTTTCCACGGGCCGATAAGTTGGCTGATGCTAATTTGCTATGAGAGATAAACGCTATACAATGCCTAATAAGTCGAGCCAATAAGTTCAAGAATTTTTTTTACGAATTATTAAGACTAAAATTGAAAAACAAAAACTAGATTTGTTATGTCATATAAGATAAGGGCTAGAACAAGAGTACATCGTTATAGTTGAAGTTAAGCTGTTGCAGCTTCAACTAAATGCATATTAAAGTTAAACATAGGTGACACAGAAGGGAAACCTATGGATGTAGTTAAATAACATTTAATTAAAGATAAACTTTCGCACAATTCAACAGTGACGATGGCGTATCGCCCACTGTATTTTAGAGAATAAACAAAGAAAAAACGATAACTAATGTTGCTTCTAACCCGTGCGGGAGCACGGGTTGATGGACTAGTTCTATTAATTAAGAATGAAATTGACAGGGACACACATGTTCCAAAATTGAGATTTTTTACAATACTTGTGGAGAATTTCGACTGCTCACGGTGACCGATCCGACGCACGGAAAGGCCAAGGCGATGGGAGGCGATGGGAGGGAGGCGATTGCCGTGTCTATGACCGGTGGGCCATATGTGCTAAATCGTTCTCATCGTCTCCAAAAATGAGGGGAGGCGATGCCAAATAAATCTCAACTAATTCCATTTTTGTAGTTCTTTTCTCTAATCAAGGGTATTAAGGTAACTTTATAAATACAAAATTTTATATTTTGGGTACAATAATTAAGGCTATTACTATTGTTAGATGAATAAAAAAACAGCACAATCGTCGCATGGAAAGATGCCCATGCACGCTAGGCAAGCACCATGGTGGCGCCGCCCGGCTCGGCCACGACCATGGGCACGTACTAACTCGTGTAACGCATGGGTCAGGATCGAGTGGCCTAACCACACTCATGATCCTATAGATCAGGAAAGAAAAATAAAATGATCCTATAATTAGGGAAGTGATATCGTGGCTTCCCTCCTTACGGTGGTGGAGCGGTGGAGCCGCGCGCTGGAGAACCCGTCAAGGTATATGACGCGTTCAGTTGGGGGAGTTGTTCAGAACGAGGAGGAGAAGCAACTTCAGGAAACTGGACGTCAACAACATTCAGATCGTGGATCTCAGGTAGGGCCGCCAGCGTGCACGTCCTGTTGATGATCAAGCCATGCTTTTTGGGTAGAAGCAGATGAAAATTCAAATCGTTCAAATCATTGATGCAAAAAAGGAAGCCCATTGTTATGGCGAGGACGAGCGCGAGAGAGAAAGAGGGGAGTCTGTTGATTTTTTTTTTTTGGATCGGGGGAGGGGCACTGGGTGGGGATAAGTGGTAAAACTACAATGACTAGAATACCATTTTTTAATAAAATCAATAATTTGTGGAAGCGATTAGAGGCGATGGGAAGCGATTTCAAAATTTTATGAACAATTCATGGTTCATTCCGATAAAATAGAAAAATAATTAGTTTTTAAGAAACAAAAAGCAATCTCCAGAAAGGAAAATTTACGAGCTTCTTTATTATTATTATTAGAACCTATGCGATCAGCACTCATGTTGTTGAGCATTAGCGGGACATTGGCTAATGCTTTGGTACTAACCTGGATCCATTATGCCTGACTAGCAATTTGGAAATATATACCTATGGCCCAGGCACATAGTGCATTCAGTCCCATGCTGATTTAGACATATTGATTATCGTGGACTGCATGCTGTAGTGGACTGAACAAGACGTGCACTGGCTGAGACTTATATATCACCGTAAAAAAGGACGGAAATGGCATAGCGTGCGTGGCTTCACCTGTCGTCGTCTGCACCTTCTTTCCGGCCACACGAGTGGACAAACCATGGAAAACACAGCAACTTAGGCCGCGGATCTGCTAGCTACCAAGTGGTTCTCATAGAAAGCAATGAAGCTAGGCAGCTGGTCGAGCTTGATTGTCCGTACGTGGTGGATTGATTTTCTGGAGTCCACACCCCCCACCTGTAGAATGTGGAATCGCCAAAGGCCACATTGTAGTGTGGAGAAGCTCTAGCGAAGTGGGTTTGGCGGATAATCCATTGGACAGGTCAACTGGCACTCCAAATGTAGGTCAAGTCAATGTGACTTTGACCTATATATACGGGATTAGATGAAGAACATGCACGCGCGTCAATTCGCAATTGGAAATGCAACTTCAACTAAGGACACGAAGCGCTTCGCATACGACCAAAACGCACTTCGGAATGAGTGTTGTGCTATAGGGATTTCAACTTTCTCATTAGGAGTCTAATTGAGGCTCATGAGCACCTTTTTTAGAAAAGGGAATAGATATTAATATTCTAGCTTCTTATCGACCAATGCATATAGGCATTCAGAATTACAAGCGCACAATCATGAACAATCGGTGAAAGTTCCCGGGGCCACGCAGCAAACAAAACTAATTAAGCCAGTTCATTTAGACATAAGAGAGTCTATTACTAAAACACAATCCATTTGAAGCAAATATTTCCATAGCTAAGGCTTCAAGCGCACGGCATCCTGAGTTTACTCGGGGTTCTTTTTTCCTCTTTTTGCAGCAATGCTCACAAACGAATCCAGCGTGTTCCTTTGAAGACAACCTGCAAAGAAGAATAAATTCGTGCCGCAGCAACGCTCACGAACGAATCCAGTGTGTTCCTCTGAAGACGATCTACAAAGAAGAATAAACTTGTGCTTTGTAAGAAATTATGTCATTTCTGTTTAGCCAAACTGCCCAGCAAAATGCACATGCTCCTACCAAAGCAGGGTATCTTAGTTTTCTATCCACCCCTTGCTACCAAGCACTAAAAATATGGCTGATATTTAGAGGCGGAGAGATGTTGAAAGTAACCTGAACCAATCTCCACAAAAACCTAGCGTTTGGGTAATCAAAAAACAGATGTTGTATTGTTTCATTTAAGTTGCAGAAATAGCACCTAAGACATCCTTTGCCGAGTGCCAGGGCTAGGGCACTTGGCAAAGTTTTTTTTTTTTTTTGAATTTTTTTCTTTGTCGAGGGCCAGGTCCAGGGCACTCGGCAAAGAATTTTTTTTAAAAAAATAAAAAAAAAAATCTTTGCCGAGTGCCCAGTGACCTCGGCACTTGGCAAAGCAGCCGATGACGGGGCTGGCGCCGTGGCGACAAATTTTCTTTGCCGAATGCTGACGTTGCACTTTTCGGCAAAGACTTTGCCGAGTGCCCGATAAAGGCACTCGACAAAGACCTCTTTGCCGACCCTTTTATTTGTCGTGGTGGTCTTTGCCGAGTGCAGCACAAATCAGCCTTTGCCGAGTGCCCAAGGCACTAGGCAAATCTCCTGAATCCAGTAGTGTTTCCATTGCCTTTTCGCTAGATTGTCCTTGATTAAGGTCATTCCCTTAATCATGTGCCACATAAATATTTTATTTTTTGAGGGTATTTTCAGCATCCAGACAATGTGGTTGTGTGGTGCAACATTAGCCACAGCCATTGACCGGATTGAGAAAAATGATACTTTCATTTAGAGACCAAATAAACGTATTGTCGTGATCACTTAGTTGAATGGCACCAACTCTTAAGATAATATGATGCCATGCGGCCAAGTTATTTCCAAATAACGATCGCCTAAACAATACACTCAAAGGAGTTGATCTAAAGATCATCTAAGCTGTGTGCTTTTCTTTCTAACAATATTATAAAGGTCAGGGTACTCCTTTAAAAGCGAGATCCCCAGCCAAACATCTTCCCACAATCTTACTTGAGACCCGTTGCCCAGTTTCAAAAAGTCTGGCTTAATTTTCATAGTCCAGACCAAAATTAATAGAAAGCTTATCAAAAACATCGATATCACGTTGGAGAGACCTTCAAATCGTCAGAATACGTGGCTGTTGTTCTGTGGCGGGTCAACACCTTTTATTGGGTCTTGGCTTTGTCATTTCGCTTGGGACCCCGGCCCAAGTATTTGTGTGGCCCTCTGACCGTAATCTCCTTATATTGAGTGGTTGTCACCCCAATTAGCATCGGATTTTACTTTGATTTTTGTCTTTGAACTGCAGTTCATCGGTTTAGTTGTGTTCATTCTTATTCTTGCTTGTGTTATTCGAAGTAGCAGGCACAGATTAGCATTCATGGTAAGATCAATCGAATGGCGTATAGTTGATAACCAGAAGAGAAGTGATTTTGTGGTTAGAGGGTTTGGGTCTTGCTGATACGAAGCAGGATTGTGAGTGTCATTCCTCTACCAAAACTGAGAGTTATCATTACCTGATGGAAGATTGAGCACCCCGTTCCTATCATATCTCTAAGTCTTCAACCTATAGTCATAGGTAGCTGGCCAATTCAAGGTAAACTATATTCTTTTTCATAGAACGGCAAAAGCTTTGTCACTGTTTTATATTAGACGATATAAAAGAAAAGAACTGTACAAAGGGAAAAAAAAAACCTGTACAAGCTGGCCAAATAAAAGGCCAAAACAAAGACAACCACTCAGATCAAAGAAAAAAACTACTCAGAACTAAACAGCTAGAGGGGCTCACAACTAGAGGAGCACGACGACTACTACCTAACAACTATTCTGTATGTACTACATGTCTTGTTCCCCTTGATCTCTCGGAGTCCTTGCTAAACGTAAATGGTATTGATTGATGTCGTCCTTGCACATAGATGCAACTTGGATCGGTATATTTTGTTTTCATTTCATAATATTGATCATTTGTGTTGAGCACATACAGTAAGAGAAATTAAAATAACAAGACAAAAAAAAGATAACAATAATGCGTGTGTCTATCAGTACGTACTGTGAAAAGAGGCTTCGATCCACTAAAAATCAGTATACGCAAAGTTAAGTGCAAGAGGAGTTCTTCCGTCCTATATTTTTTTTCTGCCACTAATTAAAGGCTCTACTCACTCTAAGCTTACTCCAGCACAGAGACACAGAATGCAGCGACTCGACCTGTAAGGTTTTCCAGGCTATAAATTACCACCCATTGATCTGCTCGTTTCCCCACAACTCGCCTCCTCGTCTTAGCTCAGCCCATCGCCCTCTGTGGAAGCAAGACTTGATGGCTGCGCACGCTCCTGTCCTCGTCGTCCTCCTCGGCCTGACATTGCCACTGTTCTTGTTCCCCAGTGCAGGTAATGGCCTAATGGGTCAACCGAGCTGATTATAGCTTGTTAAGACTAACTGTTTAGTGTTAGGCCACTATACATTGCTTTATCTGAAAAAAAAAGGCCACTATACATGGCCACTATTTACTATAGTCTTGCGAGTCATAAAACGCATGTATGATGGGATACTAAATTAGTATGAACAACCACGCGACACATGCTCATACAAATTTAATGTTTTTAAATGGGTTTGATGATCATGAGCCAACCTATGCTTGTGGCTGACGAGCTGGCTGGAGTTCAGCTCTCGTTGAGCATGGTTTGAAGGCCGAGTTTCAACCAAGAAGAGGTGGACAAAGTTTTTTGTGGGGTAAACATATATGTGCATGTTGCAGAAGCGGGCGAGGTGGGCGTGTGCTGGGGGACTGTGGCAGACAACCTGCCGAACCCAGCGGCGGTGGTGCAGCTGCTGAAGCGGCACAGCATCACGATGGTGAGGATCTACGACACCAACCGCGGGGTGATCAGCGCTCTGGCCAACACCGGCATCAAGCTCATGGTGTCGCTGCCCAACGAGCAGCTGGCCTCCGCGGCCTCCAGCGCGTCGTACGCGCGCCAATGGGTGCAGGCCAACGTGGCGGCGTACCACCCGACCACGCTGATCAACGGGGTCGCCGTGGGAAACGAGGTGTTCGACCAGGCCAAGGACCAGACCCAGCAGCTCGTCCCGGCCATGAGGAACGTGCAGGCGGCGCTGGCTGGCCTGGGCCTCGGCGGCGCCATCAAGGTGTCCACGCCGGTCGCGTTCACCGCGCTCCAGAAGTCGTGGCCGCCGTCCGAGGGCGCGTTCAAGGACGACATCGCGCAGTCGGTGATGAGGCCCATGGTCGCCTTCTTGAAGCAGACGGGCTCGCCCTTCATGATCAATGTCTACCCATTCAGGGCATACTTGGATGACCCACAACACATCAGCGTCGCGTACTGGACGTTCCAGCCCAACGACGGCGCGGTGGACCCCGACACCGGCCGCAGGTACTACAACCTCTACGACGCCCAGATGGATGCTGTCCGCTACGCGATACGGAGGGTGTCGCCTGGTAGCGTCAGGGCCTCGGTGTCTGTGACCAAAGACAATGGCGACGACATACTGCTGACCAGTTCAGAAATCGGGTGCTCTCACTGGACGGTCCCAAAGAAACATTGCCGTGCCTTCGCCAACGGCCTCATCGCGCACACGCTAGGCGCCAGCTCCGCTCGTGCCAAGTACACCAGCAGCCTACTCGACAGCGTCGGCGCCCGGGCGCTGGAGCCACCTCCGCGTACATCTTCGCTCTCTTCAACGAGGACAAGAAGAGCGACGACTCGGAGCGCAACTTCGGGCTGTTCTACCCCAACATGCAGCCGGTGTACGACGTCGACTTCGTCCACGGCAGCGGCTCCGGGACACCGTCACCGGCGCCGGCGAGCAGCTGGTGCGTTGCGAACGCGGGGGTCGGGGACGCGCGGCTGCAGGCGGCGCTGGACTACGCGTGCGCCACGGCGCGGACTGCAGCGCCATCCAGCCCGGCGCGAGGTGCTTCAGCCCGGACACCAAGGTCGCGCACGCGACCTACGCCATGAACGACTACTACCAGCGCAATGGGCGAGCAAGCCAAGCATGCAACTTCAACGGCGCCGGCTCCATTGTCTACCAGCAGCCAAGTGAGTTAATTAACGCTCGATCGATCACCATGTTACATCATTGCATTGGTTCGTGGCGACACTCAGACACTGCAGAGTGCTAATAATCCATCATCATCATCATCATCATTATCATCATCCGAGAATGTAATCAACAGGCATATGCGCCGCGAACCAGGCGAGCTGGTGCGTGGCGAGAGCGGAGGTCGGGGACGCGCGGCTGCAGGCGGCGCTGGACTGGGCGTGCGGACATGGCGCGGACTGCAGCGCGATCCAGCCCGGTGCCCGGTGCTTCGATCCGGATACCAAGGTGGCGCACGCGTCCTACGCGTTCAACGACTACTATCAGCGCAACGGGCGAGCCAGCAGTGCTTGCGACTTCGCCGGCGCCGGCTCCATCGTCTACCAGGCACCTAGTGAGTTCACACGCTCATCATCTTGTATGCGTTCAAGCATAGCACACCTTTGAAAATTAGGAAGAGATGTCAATGAGCCCTCACCCTTTGACAACACCCTCATCCTCCCCACAAGCCACAAACATAACCCCCTCCCCCAACACACACGCACACACTATTCTTCAACCCATCTCCATCCAAACAAGGCCTGATTAGGAACAAATGGAGAAACAAATAAGATCCTATTTGTTTGCCTTGTACTCCTTCCATTTTTAAATGTATGTCACTATTGACTTTTTATACGAACTTTGACCATTCTTCTTATTCAAAAAATTTATGTATATATGCACAAATATGAGTTATGCTCAAAGTATATACATTGATAAAACAAGTTACATAGAAATAAATGATAATTTCATAAATATTTTGATAAGATGAATGGTCAAAGTTCGTAATAAAAGTCAACGGCGGTATACACTTAAAAATGGAAGTAGCAGATTTTATAAGCTAGATTATGGTTATGAGTGGTATGATAAAAAGAGCATTCTAGGATCACTCCGAGACCAGTAGCATAATCTGGGAAGAAAACAAACACACCCTAAGCTTTGTGATGGTAAATAACAATGATCTTACTGGTGTTTCTTTTACTGTATACAGAGATAGGCAACTGCCAGCTTCGGATGGCATGATCGCAATATGAGATCTATGTTCGTGTGGTGTGTGTGTCGGGGGGGGTTGGAGTACAACTTCTATCCTCTCCTTCTACCACTGAATGAGGAAACGAAGTCGTAATAGTACTTATAATCCAAAGAAAATACTATAGATGTAAGTCGTCAACAGGATGTATCGAAAATTAAGGCTGTTTGGATAAAGTTCAACTGTCCGTCAGAATAATAAGAAAACCCATGTGTTGTTGAAATAGCTGTTCAAATTTACAGGTTGTCTCAAATTTAATGTTGCCGAGTGGGATTTCAATTTGAGCTCATTTTTATTGTTTGAAGTTCACCTTGTATATATGTGACATCTACCCGTGTTGATGCTCAATAGAGTCATGTTCGGATTACTTTATTTGTTCGAAAAAGTTGATTTCTCATGTGTTGGTGCTATCGAGGTGGAATATGGTCAGATAGATGGAAAACAGAACACAAACTTGGTGAAATCTTGTGTTTCATAATGGTTACAAGATCATGTATATATTCATGCGGGACATCATGGTACAAAAAAGTTTAATTTTGATACGATAGACATCCGGCATGTTCATGACATGGAATGAGAGAAATGAATTTGAAAGAAACCAAGATTGCAAATGGAGCTTAATTAGAATTCAAAACAAGAGATTCCTACATTTGCTTGGAACTCAAGAATGTGAGAAAACAATGGCGTCGGCATTGGGCAGACTGTGAGAGTGATGATATCAGCTCGAGCTCGGAGACAACGACCCACTAGTAATGAAATTTGGGGTGTGACAACATCGCTTGAATGCACCGGCGGACCCAGGGCCCGGCAAGCCTGGGCGCCTGCCCGGCTCAGACACTGGCGTATGCTAGAGTTTCAATTGCAGCATCCTGTGCAGCAAGCTTCAAAACACAGTTTGATGGCCGCCCTATGATTTGCCCAGGCTCGATTAAGCTGCTGGGTCCGCCACTGCTTGAATGCATAGAACTATTATGCTTCAGATACGATGTGTGCTTATGAATACATGATTTTCAATGCTTTATGATGATATATGTTGACTAAATACTGCTAATATTCTAATATTATCTACTATTTGTCACCTTTGAGCCTATTCCATGTAATTTCCTTTCAAATTCGGAATATGGGCGGAAAAAATCAAATTGAAATATTGGCGGAAAAAATTCAGATTTAGCATATGGCTGGAAATTTCAAATATTTGAATCATTTCTCCTGATGGTTAGGTTCATAATGGCGCCAGATATAACTGCCAACACAGATCGATCTGTGCAGGTGGTTCCTCACCCGCCAGCACAAATGTTAGATTTGTGTTGGCGCTAGCGTGCAAGCGGGTGCCAGATCCACCTGCACAAAACCATTTTAGCCTTCAACACAAACGAATTATGTGCTAGTGGAGAAAACCAATAACTCAGAGGTAAAATCCTGCAAGTTTGTGATGAAATGCACTTACTCTTATATAGACAAACCCCACTATCTATAACGTCCACCTCATCAGTCCACTATCAACTCCACTATCTATTTCCCTTGACATGCAATACGTCCACCTCATCAATCCACTATCATTTGCCAGTAGCAATTTATCTTGACATGCAAGGTTTGCACCTCAGCAGTTCACTATTCTAATATATTTTTATTCCTCCTTCATGCCCGCGGCAACGCGTCGGAAATTCTCCTAGTTATTATATATGACGACACACAAGCTCCCTACTAGATACCTATGTAGAAGATGTCCATTTGCATGTATGAAGGGATTCGTATTGTAGATCTATCTCGCAATATGTGGTTGGGTCAAGAAATCGCCGTCCTTGTGGCAGATCTCTCATTGAATGAACTGGCACATGTCCGCGCGCACCCTAATAGTAATAATGTCCTTGTCCATGATCAAGCCCCCTATGGTTAAAGGGGGGCAAAATAAAGGACCTATGGTTAGTCTGAGTGTCTTTCAACTCTAAACAGTAGTTAAAACTAGCCCATCCTTAATCTTCATGCATATCCACCTTCAAATCAATACAATAATCCTCAACAATGGGGCAAGAATATCATAAAAAGCCCATCATTGTGTACTAACTTTTAATTGCCACTGCAAAACATACATTACTCACAATAATTGGTTATCTTTAATTGCCGACATCAAATTATAGGCCTAGATGCTCTTTCAGATGGGAATGCGGAGTGTGCAACATCAGTAGGTGAATATGTAGTAGAGTTTAATAGTCTCTTATAAGTCTGCAGGGATGCATGGGACAATGATCATGACATCACGATGAAGAAAAGATTACTATCATCAATCGTGCCAGTTAGAGGTAACTGTAGTCATTGAGCGGTCATTGAACAGCATCATTGATGGACCATTCGAGCAAGCGAGCGAGTGCGCGCATGTGGCAAACCAACCTTCTTTTACAACTTCTCAAAACAGTGCACACATAGTCCACCTATTAATTCAGTTAAGATTCTAACTTCCAATGCAGGATTAACATTTTATAACAAATAGCATTAAAGCGAAAGGATCCTTTAGACACGTTAGAGCACATGAGTAGCATTCAATAAATAAGTTTTAAAACTAAAAAAGGAAATAGGTTGGGGTTTTCCCTACTGACTTCACTCAAAACCGGTAGCATTAAAAGGGACATACGTTTTTTTTTTCATATATCTCATCCATAACGAATGCAAGATGTTGTATTCCAACAATAGGTATTATTACATTAATTTATTTTTTCTCCTTAAGTGGCATCGGTGCACTTCATATATTGCATCGATAATGAATGCAAGATGCGGAAGTTCCCAAAAAAAGAATGCAAATGCGGAGCAATGTAGCATAGTCTTCAGTATCCGCTATCATTCCTTACATCATGCCTTCGATTAAAGCTGGCAGCTGCCTATCTCTGTAGATAGTAAAAGAAACACGAGTAAGATCACTGTTATTTACCATCACATAGGTTATTCATTTCTCTATTTGTTCCTAATTAGGGATGTCAATGGCAGAAAGAACTCACTTGGTGCTTGGTAGACGATGGAGCCGGCACCGGTGAAGTCGCAAGCGCTGCTGACTCGCTGGTTGCGCTGGTAGTAGTCGTTGAACGCGTAGGACGCGTGCGACACCTTGGTATCCGGATCGAAGCACCGGCCGCCGGGCTGGATGGCGCTGCAGTCCGCGCCGTGGCCGCACGCCCAGTCCAGCGCCGCCTGCAGCCGCGCGTCCCCGACCTCCGCTCTCGCCACGCACCAGCTCGCCTGGTTCGGGTCGCATATGCCTGTTATTACATTGTCGGATGATGATGATGGATTAGTAATGTCGCCACGAACCAATGCAATGATGTAACATGGTGATCGGTCGAGCGTTAACTCACTTGGCTGCTGGTAGACAATGGAGCCAGCGCCATTGAAGTTGCACGCTTGGCTTGCTCGCCCATTGCGCTGGTAGTAGTCGTTCATGGCGTAGGTCGCGTGCGCGACCTTGGTGTCCGGGCTGAAGCACGTCGCGCCGGGCTGGATGGCGCTGCAGTCCGCGCCGTGGCCGCACGCGTAGTCCAACGCCGCCTGCAGCAGCGCGTCCCCGACCCCCGCGTTCGCAACGCACCAGCTGCTCGCCGGCGCCGGTGACGGGGTCCCGGAGCCGCTGCCGTGCACGAAGTCGACGGGGTACACCGGCTGCATGGTGGTGGGGTCGAACAGCCCGAAGTTGCGCTCTGTGTCGTCGCTCTTGTCGTCCTCGTTGAAGAGAGCGAAGATGTACGAGGAGGTGGCTGCCGCCGCGCCGCCGAGGAGGCTGCTGGTGTACCTCCTGGCACCGGAGCTGCTGGCGCCCAGCGTGTGCGCGATGAGGCCGTTAGCGAAGTCCTGGCACTGCTTCTTTGGGACGCTCCAATGAGAGCACCCGATTTCTGAACTGGTCAGCAGTATGTCGTCGTTCCCACCTGCGTCTTGGGTTACCGAGGCCCTGACGCTACCAGGCGACACGCGCTGTATCGCGTAGCGGACGGCATCCATCTGGGCATCGTAGAGGTTGTAGTACGTGCGGTCGGTGTCGGGGTCGACCGTGCCGTCGTTGGGCTGGAACGTCCAGTACGCGACGCTGATGTGTTGTGGGTCAGCCAAGTAGGCCTTGAATGGGTAGAGATTGATCATGAAGGGTGACCCCGTCTGCTTCAAGAAGGCGACCAGGGGGCTCATCACAGACTGCGCGATGTCGTCCAGGAACGCGCCCTCCGACGGCGGCCACGACTTCTGGAGCGCGGTGAAGGCGACCGGCGTGGACACCTTGATGGCGCCGTCGAGGCCCAGGTTAACCAGCGCCGCCTGCACGTTCCTCATGGCCGGGAGGAGCTGCTGGGTCTGGTCCTTGGCCTGGTCGAACACCTCGTTCCCCACGGTGACACCGTTGATCAGCGTGGTGGGGTAGTACGCCGCCACGTTGTCCTGCACCCACTTGCTCGCGAACGACGGGCTGGTGGCCGCCGAGGACAGCAGGTCGCCGTTGGGCAGCGCCACCATGAGCTTGATGCCGGTGTTGGCCAGAGCGTTGATCACCCCGCGGTCGGTGTCGTAGATCCTCACCATCGTGATGCTTTGCCCCTTCAGCAGCTGGACCACCGCGGCTGGGTCCGGATTGTTGTCCATCACAGTACCCCAACACACGCCCACCTCGCCAGCTTTAAGAAAATTATTATTAAAACTATGGTCAATAATTAATATATGTCTCGTCGCTTAAACAGTATTAATTAGCCTTGCTCTTATAGCATCGTCATAGGTATGTATGACTCACAAGACAACAGTAGATAACTAATGATCAATGTAAAGTGGCCCAACAATAAAGGATTAGCCTTAATAACCATTACCTGCACCGGGGAACAAGAGCAGTGGCAATGTGAGGCCGAGGACGACGACGAGGAGAGGAGCGTGCGCAGCCATCAGTCCTGCTTCCGCTGAGGGCGATGGGCTGAGCTAAGACGAGGAGCCTGTGGGAAACGAGCAGATCACTGGGTGGGAATTTATAGCCTGAAAACCCTTACAGGTCGAGTCGCTGCATTCTGGGTCTCTGTGCTCGAGTAAGCTAGAATGAGTGAAGCCCTTATCAGTGGCAAAAAAAAGAAAAAAAAGAAAAAAGAAAATGTAGAGGGCGGAAGAACTCTCTCTCTCTCTCTCTCTCTTTGCGACCAGGCCTTCACCCCTTTTTTTCATTAAGAGAGGTAAACAAACGATAGGCAAAAGAACTCCACTTGCATTTAACTTTGCATATACTGCATAGCCTTCCCAATACGTAGAACTTAACATATATAAGGCCTATTAGCTTTTTGCAAAATTTTCAATATGTAAAACCCACACTGGAAAAACAATTGGTTTAATGCCAGTCACCATTTACCAATCATCTAGTTTTACTATTAGGCCACACTTGGTGCATGTTTCATAGACTCTGTCTTATTGTCTAGTATAATCTTTAAACCAAACTAATTCATATCTTTGATGGATTGCTATTGATTTATATCATCTACAAAAAATTATGATTTTAACAAATGATCTTGAAAATGAAAAGCCAACTTGACAAATTAAATATAGCTCTTTCAGAATTTTTTTAAAACATGCAGAATAGATATGATGACAAATCTAAACAAAATGGAGAGTTGTTGGATTATAGCATCTACTTAATGTTGCAGAAAGGCTTCATAGCTTTCGTGGGAGGCAAACGGATTTAGAAGAACTCGACAACATTGAAATGCTTGATACCTTTCATGGGAGGCAATCAGATGTAGAAGAGTTCAGCGCCATTGAAAGTAAAAATATTCTTTTGACTGCCCTTCATGAGAAGGCATTGGACAGTAGAGTTGAGATCCAAATTGCCGGGACCCGGGAAGTATGAAAAAGAGGTTTATTTTACTCACTATTCTCTTTGGTATATGCTAGGAAATATGGAGAGGAAGAAATACAAGGATCTTCATATCAGAAGCAACCCTTATACCACAATTTCTATTAAAGATTAAACGAGAAGTCGAATGGGTCCTTGCCGGAGCAGAGAGTCTATGTGGACTGTATTAGTATCCCTTGCTGTCATCGAAATGGATAATGTCAAAGTAGGCAGGCCTCGGCTAGCGAGTTATAAAATTGCTAGCTTCTATCTTTCCATGTTTTAAATAGCGAGCTAAGGCCAAAGTGTTTAGCGTTTTATAAACCGTAATTAGCGGATTTTAGCGGTAAAATAGCGACAAAATTGTGCATGAACGCAAATAGCGGCACAATTTTTTTCAAGCTATTTCGGGCTATAGCGGCAAAAATAGCGGGCTATTTTTTTCCATGATCTTTAATATTGCAAAGATACAAACCCTCCTACATATTTGAGAAAAAGAAAAACCTACTCTCTCCGGTTCCGTAAAGGAAGTGGTTTTGAGGCTGTCCTAAGTCAATCATTCAAAACTTTTACTACAAATAAATTATTCTGTTTTTAGTTTAAAATATGAAATTGATGTAAATAGATTCATCTCTAAATGTATTTTTATAAAAATATATTTCAACTATATTTTATAAATATTTTAAAGTAAAAAGTAATTGTCAAAGTTGTTTCTTAGACCATGTTGATGTCCAAAATGACTTGTTTCAGAGAAGCGGTGGAGTATATTACAGATATGCATGCATCATTTTACATCTCTTAGATTTTTTAATATCTTTTCAAAGATATCTAAACTTAATTTTTATCACATGTTTTATATCCTAACCTAGATTTTGACCGTAACACCTACACTTGGGGTTAATTTATTAAAATACTAATTTCTTTTGATCATGAATTGAGATGAGTCTTACTTGATTGTTGGAAACCATGCATCTCGAGGGTAAAAAAGTTTTTGTATAGTTAGAAAGAACATCACAAAATTATATTATAAGTGTCTAAATCAAGGAGCGGTTCACAACAATCAGTAGTTATTCGTTTTTCTTTATTGTTAGTAAATCACTATTGGATTTTTTCTAGACAAAAAGGAGAAAATCTTAGTAATCAGTAACCATTCTTGGATTAAAAGATTTTTCTTTGTCTCTTTTACTTTTAGTCAAAATCCTAATTTAAGTTGTGGAGAAGACATTATTATAGGGTCTCTTAATAATAAAGATGCTTGTAACTTTATTAGAAAAGACATTGTTATTGGATGTTTCAATGTCCTTTTGTCTTGTTATTTTGTAAGAGTGTACGTATGTTCCGAATGATCAATCAATATTATGAAACGAGGAAGTAGTAAAAGAAGGTCTACGTTGAATTGGCCAGCTACGTACGACTACAAGTTCAAGACTTGAAATTGCATTTTCAAAGGAAATTGGCCCGCTGTGTATGATGTTTGTATCAATAATCCCATAGAGGTCAAAGTCACAGTGATTTGACCTACATGTGGAGTGCCACTTGACCTGTTCAATGGGTTATCCGTCCGCCTAACTCATCGACTGACAGATACTGTTTCAATCAGCCAGAGCTGGCGTGGACTCATGAAATCAGTCAAGAACCTCATTATGGAGGGCCGAGTATACTATTCTACATCCTAGGTGTAGCGGTTATTTTACATCTCTTAGTACTATTGAGATAAATTACTGAAAAAATTTCAGGGCCTCTTTAGAACCCAAGAATTTCATAAGAATTGTATAAGAATTTCACAGAAACCAGTTAACTGTTCACAGGAACACTGTTCTGTGTTCAGTAGTATTGTACAATCGGTTCAGTAGTTCGGCGTTGTTTGATTCAGTATGTGGTAGGTGGTGTAGAATAATACGCTACACCTAAGGGTGTACAATAGCAACTACCATATATATAAGTATACCGTATACACCATCCGATATGCCCACTTGTACTTCGTCGTCGTCTAGCTGATCATATTCGTTTTTTTGCCGCCTTCTTTTCTTTGTCTTCGTCTACTTTTTATGAATATATATCCGTACCTCACCGGTTGTTGCTGATCATTAACGGACAACGACCAGCGACGACTTGTAGAAAAGAAAAACCCATAGACTCCCACAGCCTAATTTATAGACTCCCACAGCCTAATTTATTGTTGTTTCTCCATGATTTGTCCACTTGTGTGGAAAGAAAGACCAGCGACGACTGATTCGACGACTTCACAGCGACCATTGAGCTAGCTAGCTTCAACAAAGACAATTCATTGCTTTCTATGGCAGAACCACTTGCGGTAGGTAGCTCCGCAGCCTAATTTTTTGTTGTTTGTCCATTTGTCCACTTGTGTGGAAAGACAATATGTACCGAGTATACGACGATCGATCGACAGGTCAAGAAGCAACGACGATATTTCCAAGTCCACGACGACGATATTTCCATGTCCACGAGCTGTGCCATTTCCTTCACGGTACGGTGTTGGCTTGCGTTTAGACTGCTTTGGCAGCAAAACAAGTTTACAAGTACTCCCTCCGTATCCTAAGGCCAGTCTCAATGGAGGTTTTATGGGAGTGTAAATGCACATTAAATGACTATCACGTCAAGATTTATATGAAATTGAATGAAATTGGGAGAAGAGAGAAGGAATTCGTTTCACCATGGTGAAACTATATAGATGTTTCAAAACATTGGAAAGTGTGTGAAACCCCTATTGAGAGTGTTATTTTATTTCATCCGCATTTACTTAGGAAGGTCATCATGGAAGAGAGGAGAGAGGCAACTAAAGGGCCCATAAAAGCTTTAAGGGCAGTCCCAATAGGTAATCAATAGTGGTTTATCTTCATTAATTAAGATGACACGTAAGAAATGATGACATGGCAGCTCAATGAATGAAGAAAGAGAGGAAGAAAAGAAGAAACGGTTTCTTTCACCAGGGAACGACGTCTACTCTTGACCCGAGGACGAAGAAACCGCAAATTTTGGCATTGGGAAGAAACGACCCATTTCTAGCCCACGACGGGAGCTCGCCGGCCGCCGTGCGTGCCCGCTTTTGTGGCAGGATACCTCGCGCGCTCGCCTCCCCGACTGCCGGTCGCCGCGTACTCATCTGCACGCGCTCGCCGGCCGCCGCGGAGCTCCCCTGCGCGCACGCCCGCCGCGGGACCTCACCTGGCCGCTGCGCGCACGCCCGCCCGTCCGTCGGCTGCCGTGCGTGCGCTTGTTTGCGCCGCCGCGTGCACCCGCGTGCTGCCGGCCACCGCAGAGGCCGCCAAAGGAGCTGCTGCGCCAAAACAATGCCAAAATCCCGAGGCTGCTCTACACATTTGCATCCGCCGGGTTCCAATCTGTGATGGTCGCCGTTTGATTGTTTGTTTGATGTTCGTTCATACTTATGCATCTACGTAGGTGCAGCCATGTAACAGGGTCGACACGTCGAGCCGCCGGCAGCCGCGTGCACTTGCTGATTCGGCTGGGTCGCCGCACAACTGCCTGCGCTTGCTCACCGGCTACCACACGCGCTTGCCTGCGCCGCCGCGCACGTCCGTTGGCAGCTGCGCACCTTCGCCCGCGCCGCTGCCCGCTGCCAGCCAAGCTCCCCCAGGCAGAAAATACCAGAAGCGAGAGCATCGGTGGAGATAAGGATAGAGAGAGGAAAAAAAGATTTCATTCATTATGCGTAGAAACCTCGCACTGGAAAGGGTAGTTTCTAAAACCGAAATTTTGCTGACGTGTTCACTATGGAAAACGTGCGTGATTTCTAGGACTGCCCTAAGTGAAACTGTGCAATGAAACTATGCATTGAGAGAGTGAGTTGTTTCGTATCAAAATTTTAAAGTTTTAAATAGTATGTGAAACTGTGCGATGAAACTAGCCATTGAGACTAGCCTAATAGATGACATTTTAGACAATTAGACCAAACAATTGTACTAAAATGAACTGAAGTACGTAGTAGTACTATATTAAAAAAACTGTTGCAGCATTGCCTGGACATGCATGAACCAAGCGGCGTCTGGACTCTGGACGGGAACCAAACAGTCCACTGGACCACTATAGCGCATACCAAAGTACAGTCTCAGTCCAGTCCACTATAGCGCATATAAAAGTACCGGACTACAGAAGCTGCAACGTTCGGCCTTGCTCCTGGACATGCCACGACCACGCAAGTTAGGCAGAATGGACAAGAACTTGACTGCTGATCGCATAGGGTCGGAGTAAATTAAACTAGTCTGTATTTTTTATTCCTTTTTTTGGAGATTTCTTTACTTTTCTTTCTTAAAAAGACCATTGTACATTTTCCTGTTTTATCGGAATATAAAAAACTGTGAATTCATGCTCAGGTGGGCAGAGAAGAAGGTGGAATACGAGAGGGAAGGGCGGGAGGGACATTTCACGCGCTCAGGCGACTCCAATCCATGCGGGCGTCTTGTAAAAAAAAAAAAATCCATGCGGGCGTAAGGAGCTGGCGTGCCACATCAGCAAATGTGGTATTTTTATATCGCTTCAAAGTTGTATTGGTAACCGTTAAGATGCTATCTCGGGAGTGGTCCGAGTTATAATGGTAAAAAATTAAATATACTTTTTTTTGTCGAGGATGTCGGACACCCTATATTGAGCATTACCGGTCCAGATTGATCTAATGATACTACTTTTTATCGCTAGTATCATAGTATCATTTGAAGTCAGCACTAATGTCATAGGGCAAATGCAGATAATTTTGATAAAAAAATAATTTAACTACAAAACTGCTCTAATGATGAATGATTGGATTTAATTAATGATATTGCCAGGGAGTATCAAAAGGCAGAAAATTGGATATTTCCTCATATGTATGTACAGACTTAAGGGACCACAATCCTTACATCATACTCGTTCATCCTTTCTCGATCGTTCTTACATCAGACGGTCGTTCCTACACTGACGTTGTACCAGGTTTGGCGGGTCGTGCTAGGTGCCGCCCTAGTCGGTACCCAGCCGCGCATTGACCACCCCCCTCCCCCGGGCCTTCTTCCTCCTCGCGACACCATGCCCCTCCCCGGGCCTTCTTCGTCCTCCGCCGCGCCCCCGCACGGCCCCGACGCCGCGCCGCCCACCCCCCCCCCGCCGCAAGCTCCGGCGACCCCTAGCACGCCCGCGGAGGCCGCCTTCTTCCCCTCCTTCGCCTTGCTCCCACCATCGCTGCCATGGCGAAGCTCCCCGCCAAGCCCGATGCCCCGCCCTAGGCCCGTCTTCACCGCCGCCCCTACCACTAGGGTACCCTAAGCCGCTTGCCGCCCATCCCAATCCCTGCATGTTTTCTCTTCCTCCTCCCCACCTCTCCCCCCCCCCCCGCGCGCGCCCCCAGTCGGCCGACCTTTCTATACCGAGGGATGAGATGGAGATGGAGGTGGAGGCGGTGGGCAGCGTCGGCGAGCTCGGGTGGGGCGTCGGTGGAGGAGCTGCACCAACATGGGCTTGGGCCACGCTGGGCCGAATGTGTGGCGCAGGGAAGATAAACATTTCGCGCGAGAGAGGAGGGGGTGGTCAGCGCAGTCGGTAAATACCGAACCGATTGGTTCGGTTCTCCGGTACCCATGCAAATTCGATTCCAAGAAATCGGTACCGATCGGTTCCAAAAACAATTTGTTACCAAGGAAATTCGGTTTGGTTCCCGTATTTACTGAACAGTACCGAACTGATGAGAGGGAAGATGTAATAGCAAGTTCAAAAACTAATTTTGACATGATTTCATAGATAATAATAGTGCAAAACACATATATATGTAAAAGTCCACAAGACTATAAGTGTGAGTGCCAAAAATACATAATATAATAATTTACATAGGATAATTAATAATATAACAACACTCAAACTTATCATATTTGACGTAACGTTTGGTTCGGTTCGGTATTTACCTCGGTAAATTTGGTTCCTGCGAACTCGGAACTGAATAGGAACCGAATTATGGAATAGGGAACCGAATTTTTCGGTTTTGGTATTTTAGGTTCGGTTCTCGGTTCTCGATATTTTGTGCCTAGGTTATTTGGCATCCCCGTCGCTGGCGAAGGACGTGGGCTTCGCAGGCGCCTGGAGGGATACCGTATCGCTGCCAAGCGTCATCACCATCGACGACATCACCGGCCGGTCGCCGGGGTTGTCCTGCACGCAGAGCAGCCCGACGTGGATGCATCTCCGCACCTCGTCCTCCGAGAAGCAGCCGTTCATGGCCGGGTCTACCATCTCCAGCACTGTCCCGGCCATCCAGTGCTCCCACATCTGCAACGTTTAATGATTGCATTATTGGTGTGCGCACATTCAGACAGTTGTTCATCTCTGCCAGTCGCAGATATTCAGAAGTTTACTCACCGAAGTCAATAGATCTTCAGATTGCTGTGGGTCGGAGCAGCTTCTTCCCGTCACGATCTCGAGGGCCATGACGCCGAAGCTGAACACGTCTGACTTGGCAGAGTAGTGCCCGCGCATTCGGTACTCGGGCGCCACGTATCCACTGGGACAGGAAGATAGTTGAGTGCCGACGAGATGGTTTGTGACAGCATGGGTTTGCTCTCGACTGAAAATTCTCGCGAGGCCAAAGTCTGATATCTTGGGGCTCATGTTGGTATCTAGCAAGATGTTGCTCGCCTTGAGATCGCGGTGGACAACTTTGAGCTGGGAGTCTTCGTGGAGGTATTGGAGGCCACGAGCGATCCCGTCGATAATATTGTACCTCTTTCCCCAGTCCAGTCGCTTGCGTTTCTCAGTGTCTGGGACAGATGGGAGATGATGCCAAAGTATATATGCAGATGAAACAGAGAACAGAGGCTAATAGAATCGAGAACGACATACGATCAGTACCGAAAATGACGAGGTCCAGGCTCCTGTTAGGAACGAACTCGAAGACGAGCAGCCTCTCCTGTTGCTCCAAGCAGACACCAACAAGGCTCACGAGATTCTTGTGCTTAAGCTTGGCAACCACAGCGAGCTCATTCGTCAGCTCGTCTACTCCCTGTGATGAGCTCTTGGGCATCCTCTTCACTGCTATTTCGTCACCGTCTGGGAGAACACCCTGCTCAAGTTATTTGTAATATAAGAAGTCTCTAATCTCCAACTCTCGAATGAAGATGCTTACTACCTACCTTATACACCGCACCAAATTCACCCTCACCAAGCTTGTTGCTTTCTGCAAAATCCCCAGTCGCCGCTCGCAAGGTAGATATGTCCATTACCATGGAGTCTACAATCTCCATGTCCTCTGCTTCATTGTTGTAATCCGGACCTGTTCAGCACACACGTGGATAAAATTACTCCAATTTTTACGCACCAAAAGTTGCACACTTGCACGCTGAAAAGCCTACGAATTTTGCTGTGCATACCCGATTGCTTTGTTTCTGTTGGTGGACTCCTCCTCCAGAAACATAGGAGAGTGATGAGGTTTATGGCTGCTAGAATCGGCAGCACAGCTATAAGAATCAATCCAGGAACACTGTACTTTCTCCCTGTGATAAGATAAATGTGAAAAATATATACTATATACAATTGTATAAACTTGTTTTCTGCAAAAGGAGAAACAGAGTTGGAGAAGAGTATCGCAGCTACTAGTGCACCATACTTTCTCCAGAACACTTGTTTTCTATGTAATGCTCACATGATCATGATTCATAGTCTCAATGAAGAAGAGTATTGCAGCTACTAGTGCACCATACTTATATATTTTAAGAAGCATTTCGCCCAAATTATAAAGATGAAATAAACACTCTAAACCATGATTCACCTGCTCCGCCCACCGCCGCCGGTGCGGGTGCGGGTGCCAGCGCTCCAGCAGAGTTTGGTGTCGGCGCCGGTGCGGCAGATTTCGGTGACGGTGCTAAGGCTTGCCGAACCATCACCGGACCATCCATAAAGGAGTCCGTCTGATACCGGATGCTGCATCTGACCCCAAGAACCATGCCCTCGCTACTGTTGGTGTACAGCTGCGATATTACCTCGGCTAGGCACCGCCGGCACCGCGCCGGCGTCAGGTCCGGCGTCGGCGTGCACTGCGCCCAGCTGTACAGCTTGGGGTAATCCGGCAGGTCCATGTCGGCCTCGCCGGCCGCGTACCGCCGCGTGGAGTTGTACGCGGCGTAGTCTGCGGTGGCGTTCATGAGCACGGCCCGGAAGCGGTTGAACCGCGGGCTCTCCTCCAGCGTGATGTCTTCGTCGCTGGGGGACACATAGGTGGTGCCGGAGTCGTCGGCGACGGTGGGGAAGCCGGTGGAGGAGTAGCTGAGCATGCACTTGTCGTAGTAGATGGCGGCGTCCTTGTTGTAGGCGCACGAGTTGGGCAGGTCACGGGACGCCTGGACGAGGCAGCCGAGGCAGTAGGTGGCGTTCGCGTCGCCACGGCAGAGCGCGAGGGCCCAGACCTTGTCAGGGACGGCGCCGACCACGACGGTGGCGAAGAGGTCCGGTGACGCGGAGGCGTTCTTGGGCAGGGCGGCACCGATGGTGTTGATGTTGGCAAGGTAGCTGCTGCTGGGCGTGAAGTTACCGGCCATGGAGTCGCAAGCTAGCCGAGGGTAGTCCTGACCTGCTGCGCTGGACGCGAGCAGGGCCATGGCGGCGAGGACCGCGGCGAGGATGAGGTGCTGCTCCATGACGCGCGCGTTGTTGAAGTACGGATGCTGCTGTCACCACGCCGTGCCGCACCGGGAAATGAACTAAGCTAGCAGCAGCAGCTCTGCGGTACACGCGTAACTCTGCAAGTCTGCAGACACCAACCAAGCATCTGTTGCGGCCACCTGCGGGGTTATGTCGCTGTGACGGCCAGAAGAGCTGTGGCGCATTGACAGAATCACAGAACCAAACACGCCCGACTACGCAACGATAAGTATTTGTCTGGGCGCCCATTTGCGTCCGTGCAAACTCTCAATTCAATGAAAAACTATGAGTCCAAATTAAATTCTGAACACAACATTATGATCCTCGTGATGAGATCTTTAAAATAAGACTACTCTTGATATATTTCGATAATTTTTTAGGAAAACTTTTTTCTCTAAGACTCTCCACAATGTTCTAAATCCAATTGGATGCTTCAAATACAAAACGATGACCCATGCTTCATTTTCCATTTGTGCGCAGTGGCTACCGATGCTTAACTGTTCAATTAAAGGCGGAGCAGTTTATCATGAAGCTGGAACAATCATTCAACGTTTACGAAAAAATTATTTCAACATCTGAATGTTTAGTGTGGTCTTATTTTAAAGATCTCACTATATGAAATATAATGCCCATGCATCATTGTTCGGCCTTTAGACAAAAAATGGTTCACATTAAAAAATTATCTAAATATATTCAGGTGTGGTCTTCTTTCAATGGTGCAATCCAAATTTATTTTGGACAACTAATTTGAAAACTACGAGCTTTTTCTTTCATCAATAAATTTGCATGGGTATCGAGATGTGAGCTACTGCTTGGCTGCCCACCCCGGCCGCCCGCTCTCTCCCTCTCCTCTGCCAACTTCTACCACGTCGCACAATGTCCTCGCAAATGGGCGTTCCGGCTAGCTAACGTAGGGTAGCATTATGTGAAGTTTAGCCCTCTCACATCGGATATTTATATATCAATTAAAAGGGTTGTTCCTTGAGGGTTATAATAAACCCACATGTAAGCTCCAAATAAGCCTTTTTGAGATGCAAAAATGATAGCTTAGTGCGGAGTTTATTATAAGCACCCCATAAGCCTCTTGGGGGTGTGTCGACATTCAAAAATGTCCAAGGTGATTTTGGGCACTATGAACATGTTAGAAAAGTCTTGGAGATGGCTGGTGTCATGTGGCGTCGCGAACAGGGTATCATCGAACCACGCGAACAAGACGACGGGCCACAGCGGGCCGAATAGGTCGGCTTAGCCGACATGCCTAGCCGGCTTGGCCGGCTGTCTGCTCTCACTAGGCCTGGTTGAGCCCATAAGTCGGCCCCTCCTTCCCACCCGGCTTGGCCGAATGCTAGGTCGGCTGCCTCTTCCAAGCCGGCTTAGCCGAGTCTCAAGACCGTCTAAGCCGGTCGTGACTTAGGCAGGCTCACGGCCGTGCGTCGGCCCATGGAAACCAGCTAAGCCGGGTCCCAAGCCGGCCTAGCTGGTTCGTGCCTGGATTCCGAACCAATCTCGAATATATCGCATTTTGGGTAGTTTTTGTTGTTGGAAACTTCTTGGGATTTTTTTCCTAAAGGGATAAGATCACCCCCTTTATATAATGTCGATGATCACGGCCGATTGAACCCAACTACCAATCAATCGTCAAAACACAAACATATCTCCTTTTACCCTAATTTGCTCTCCTCAACCCCGCTATCTGTTTTTTGACTCTTCCCCGCACGAATTTTGTCGACATCCTAGGTAGCCTTGCTGGTCCTAGGAGAACATCAATGTGCTTCCTTCCGACGGATCCTTCCGAAGGTGGTTCTAGGTAGCATAATTAGCATAGAATAAAACTTATATATAACATTACATGTGTATTATATGGCAAATCAAACAATGTCTAAATTATTATACATTCTTAAAACCTAAAAATATTTTTTGGAGGTTGAGGAGGCTCCCGCATATATCTAAAAGTTAAGGTGTTTGTGAACTGTGTAGCTCCGATAGTAAGGTCGTTGTGGTGTAATCTATCCACTATGGTTCAAATCCTTGACTCAGCATGTTCCTTGCATTTTTTTATTTATTTTATGATTTAATTGTGTATTAATCTTTTAGTGGTAGAAGCAACACTGTAGAAGCAACACGGTAGCATGTGACGCTAATTTTTCGGGTCCGGTGGCATCCTTTTTCCAAAGATAGGGGTGCTTGGATTCGAAGAGGTTAAAATAAGGGAAAAAGTCTATATCACCCTCTGACCTTTGATATGTGGAACACTTAACCCTCTCACCTATAAACACAGGGTATGCTGCCCCCTAACCTTTGCAAAATGCTCAAATAACCCCCTGGGCGGTTTTGGAGGGTGGTTTTGCTGATGTGGCAGCCAAGCTGGTCTTACTTACACACATCAGCGCACATGCCCACGTGTCAGCGGGAACAACCCTTCTTCTTCCTCGCTGCAGGGCGCACGGGCGAGGGCGCAGACCGCCGCGCAACGGGCGAAGCTGGAGCGCGGGCACCGTGGGCGCCTGGCCTGCAATGGCTCCCGCGGCAGCGCCCGCGGCTACCTAGGCTGCTGCGGCGTGCGACCGTGCGCCGGTAGTCACCTGGTCTTGTTGCAATCTGGTCCAACCCCGTCGAGCAGGCGAGGTGCCTTCTTCCTCTCTCTCTCTCTGGCCATGGATGTTGAGGCCGAGCGAGCCAAGAGTGGGCGAAGCACGGGCGGGAGGCGGCACGCTAGGGCGCAGGTGCGGCGTGGGAGGGAGGCGGCGCCCGTGCGGGCAAGCCGCGGGTGGGAGACGGCTTGTCGACACCGAGAGCGGCACAGGCGGGCGGCGGCTCGCCTGCATGCACGCGGGTTGGCGTGAGGTAGCGCGTTGGCGCGCGCGAGCGCAAGGTGCATGTGGGCGACCGCGTGTCGGTGCCGGGAGCGCCACGGCGCACAGCACGGGCAGGAGGTAGCTCACTGGCGTGTGGGCGGGCGGCGGCTTGCACGACCTTTGTCTGGTTTGCCACGCCGTCGAGGTGGGAGGGCGCCGCGGGTTGGGGAGTGGCGGGGTTGGGGAGGGCGCCGCCTGACTTGGGGCAGGTCGCTTGCGGAGGGGGGCGCTCCTCACCCATCCCGGCTGTTGCTTCACAGGGAAACTTGGCCACGCCACGGCGACACGAGCGCGCGGCGCTCGGCGCTCCGGCCTCGGCGCCGCAGCCGCGGCGAGCGCGCGCAGCCGCTGCCGCCCGCCGGCCAGCCGGCCACCGCTGGCCATGCCCGGCGTGAGGACGAGACCCGGCCTATGGCACCGGGGCGCGAGCTCGGCCGGCAAGGCGACGCGTGGGCGTGCGGACCGGCAGCCGCTGCTGCCCGAATGCCGGCGAGCACGCCATCCTGAAGAGATGGGAGAGATGCTGGAGCTGCACCTGTGCCGCTCGCGAAGGAACAAGAAAGAGAGAGAGAAAATAAAGGGAGAGAGGAAGAAGAAAGGGTCAACTTGTTGCAGGTGACGAGCGGGCCCAAGCGCCGATGTGTCCAAATTGGACCAGTTTGATTGCCTCCTAAAGCAAAACCACCATTCAAAACCGTCCCCCAGGGTTATTTGAACGGTTTTGAAAGGTTAGGGGGCGGATACCCGGTTTTATAGGTGGGAGGGTTAAGTGTTCCATGTATCAAAACTCGGGAGGTGATGTAGACTTTTTCCTTAAAATAAGCCATGCCACATCGAATGTTTTTATGCTAATTAGAAGGACTAAATATAGACTAATTATAAAAATAATTGTAGAAGCCTAGGGTTTATTCGCGAGACGAATCTATTAAACCTAATTAATCCTTGATTAACATATGTCATCACATCAACTAATTATAGATTAATTAGGAGTCAGGACTCCATCGCTGGCATCCGGCAAGAGGCTACTCCCAGAGTGATGCGACGCTTTGGCTGCTTCCACTAGCGGCTGATGCGCCGGCGGCGCCACCTTGACTCCTCGAGACGTTGACGCGAGTCGACACCGACGACCTCTACGCTCTTGTCCATCTTTGAACCTAGTCAAAAGTAGTACAGTAGTACTGTCTGTACGTTAATATCCCTTTCAGTTCAGGTCCATTCAGAACTTGCACAAGAAAGATGTGGAATTCAATGGGAGAATCAGTGCGTACGTGGTCATTCGCACTGACGATTACACAAACACTTTCAAATATGCAATAATGCGAGCGGTCTCGACTCTTGCGGGTCGCCAAACTAAGACTAGCCGGCGTGCGGGACTTTCGCAACGTCCGCGCACCATAACAGTGTGTAGCATCATGAAGATTAAAATGGAAAGAAAAATAAATTTACTCAAAATTTGTATTCTTTTTTACTTCTAATTTAATTTGTTTTTCTTTTTGCATTATGGTACATACTATATTGCACATCTATGATTTTTTCTTGTACACAATGGGGAGTATATTTGAGTGCACTTCCCTGCGCAATGCCAGACCAGGTTCAAGTGAGTACAATCGAAGTCGTCACACAAGGCACTGCTAACTCGGAATCTAGAATTGAATTTCTCGATCCAAAATCTACAATTAGCTGCTTTCATTCATAATCATGGTAACACAAGTCCTTCTCGATCGTGTGAATAGCTAGTATTAAAATTCGGCAACCAGACCTAACTAAGAGTCTGTCTAAGACTCGTTCTGCACTGATACAGTTAACGCATTATGAGACGCGATAATGCCGGGTTTGGCGCCGAAGAACTCCGGCTTCGAGGGGACCTGTAGGGAGACCGTGTCGCTCCCTGCTAGCATCATGACCACCGACGACATCACCGGCCGATCCACCGGGTTTCCCTGCACGCACAGGAGCCCTACCTGAACGCACTTTCGCGCGTCAACCTCCGAGAAGACGCCGTTCATGGCTGGGTCAATGATCTCCAGCACTCTTCCGGCCGTCCAATGTTCCCATATCTGCATGCACCATCAGTCGTGCTTAATTGATTACAAGCTAGCTAGATTGATCAATGCCGCATGATGTGATGATCGCATCACAATGATAGTACTGACGACCTACGAGTACGTACGTACCATGGCCAGTAAACCTTGCTGAGAGTTGGAGCTGCCTTGGTTCTTCCTCCCCGTTAGGATCTCAAGGACCATGACGCCGAAGCTGAACACATCTGATTTGACAGAGTAGTTCCCGCGCATCACGTACTCGGGCGCCATGTATCCGCTGAAACGACATATAGTTTTAATTAGGTAATAATGCAGGCATGCTTGGTCGTCACAGATCGACCAGGACGATGCATAATTGCACTGACTATGTGCCGACGACATTGCTGGTGATGCCCTGTGTCTGGTCTCGACCGAAAATTCTCGCGAGGCCGAAGTCTGAAATCTTGGGGTTCATGTTGGCGTCCAGCAAAATGTTGCTCGTCTTGAGATCCCGATGCACCACTCTGAGATGAGAATCTTCGTGGAGGTATTGTAGGCCCCGGGCGATCCCATTGATGATCCTGTACCTCTTTTCCCAGTCTAGTAGTTCACGTTTGACAGTGTCTGACATGTATCGACAGCCAAAATGAGCGATATCCATCTGTAGAGAAAATGAATGTCGATCGAAATATATATGGTTTTCCGAATCAGTACCGAAAAGTATGAGGTCCAGGCTCCTGTTAGGAACGAACTCGTAAACGAGCAGCCTCTCGTGTTGCTCCAAGCAGACACCCACAAGGCTGACGAGATTCTTGTGCTTAAGCCTTGCAACCAAAACGAGCTCATTCTTCAGATCTTCAACTCCTTGCGTTGAGGAGTCTGACAGTCTCTTCACTGCAATTTCAGACCCGTCTGGTAGAGTACCCTGTAAACATCAAGCATTTTGATATTGATTGATTCAGAGAGACAAATAAAAGATATCTTCTGTTTTCCAGTAGTAAGTACTACCTTGTACACGGCACCAAATCCTCCTTCTCCAAGCTTGTTGCTTTCTGCGAAATCCCCAGTTGCAGATCGTAAGGCAGATATGTCCATCAGCATGGACTCTACGCTCTCCATGCCCTCTGCTCCAGTTAAATAACTTCCATCTGTTCAGATATCAACATCACCGCAAGCCGATTAGTCAATTGCTTTTTGGTTGCATCAATCGAGTGATAATTTCTTTGCTGCACATACATGTCTGTTTTCCTTTTGTTACTGGACTCCTCCTCCTCCTCCTCCAGAGACACAGGCAAGCCACAAGGTTTATAGCTGCTAAAATAGGCAGCAAAACCAGAGGAACCATGACCGGAACGCTGTACTTTCGCCCTGTGAATTAACCAGTGTAAGTAGAAAATAGATCTCAGGTCAAATGATTCTCAATTTTATCATGTCTAAATGTCTAGTGCCACACGAGGATGGGACAGTGTTTTCACAAACTTGGGTTGATCAGCAGTGAATTGAAATCTCAAAGGAAAGATGAATCCGAGAAGCAAGGAAAAGGGCCTAATACCTCTGGTCGCCGCCGGTGTCACATTAATCCTGGGCACCACAGCCGCCGGCGCAGGTGTTCCTCCTAGTGACACCATCAGCGGCCCACTGATGAAGGATGTGGTTTCGTACCGGAAGGTGCACCTGACCGCGAGGGTCCTGCCCCCGATGGCAGCCAAGCTTGCGTAGAAACTAATACTCCCGCTATGATGTCGGCGAGGCAGCTCCGGCACCTCGTCGGCGTCAGGTCCGGCGTGCACTGCGCCATGCTGTACACCTTGGGGTACTCCTGGTTGAAGTCAGCCTCCCCGGCCGCGTACCGCCGCGTGGAATTGTTTGCGGCGTAGTCGGCGGTGGCGTTCAGGAGCGCGGCGACGGCCAGGTTGAACCTGCCCGGCTCCGACTTGACGCCGATGCTGTTTGCTTCCAGCAGAGACGGATTCGGCCAGGAGCTGTCGTCGGTGAGGAAGTGGATGTTGGAGTAGTGGACCGTGCAGCTGTCGTAGAAGATAGTGCCGTCCTTGCTGTTGGCGCACGCGTCCGGAAGGGTGCGGAACGCCTGGGCGAGGCAGCTACGGCAGGACCTGGCGTCAGCGTCGCCGCGGCAGAGGGCGAGCGCTGAGACCTGCTCCGGGATGGCGCCGACGTCCGCGGCGGTGGCGAAGAGGTCCGGCGACTTGGAGGCGTTTCCGGGCAGGGTGGCAGCGATGGATTTGAGGTTGGCGAGGTAGCGGCTACCGGCCGCGAAGCTGCCGGTATCGCCGCACGCTGGCCACGGTTCCCCTGCAGCGTTAGGCACCAGAGGTGCGAGGGCGACGATGGCCACGGACAGGAGGAGGAGACGGTAAGCCATCGTGCGTTGCGGACGGAAAAGAGAAGGTTTTGGGAGGTTCCGTCGTATTTGTGGAGCGAGGTAAGTAGACACAATTATGTCCGTCCGTGTTAATTCTGGCGACAAGAGATTTGCCGGTTTTATTAGACAATAGAAATGCATAACAACCAGTTTACAGGAAGAGCCACTGAGTTTACAACTCGACTACCACTATCAACTAACACTAACAACTGAGCTACTGTGTTGGTCTGTTGGTTTTTAATCAAAAGGCCGGGGCGCTGTTTGCATCCTCGAATTCCAAAAAAAAAAAACAACTGAGCTACTGTGAAAGATAGAAAAGGAAAAAAGCCACTAAACTAGGATACTGCACACTATTCGCCTTGGTTGCGCATTTGAGTAGCAAAAATAAACCGGGAGATTTCATCTTTGCAGATCATGGCGACTTGGATAGGTTGTAGTGATTTTTGCTGAAAGGTTCTCCTATTTCTCTTTTTCCATAAGTTCCACCAAAAATAAATCATGAATTCATCAAACTTCCTACTTTGCCTGTTTTCCACTTTAGCTCTGTGTTTTCTCCAGTACCCATATACATATCCAGACATTGGTATTGCCTCAATCGCTGCTAGGTTCAAGCACCATATGAGATATGTCCACACTTGTTTGGCAAAAGTCCAGTTTAAGCAGATGTGATTCGGTGTTTCCGAATTGGTTGTACATAGCTTGCAGATTATATCATTTGGCTACTTCCTCTGATGAGGTTGTTGGATGTTAGAATTTTATTATGCAGCAGTGTCCATGCAAAGAAACGGTATTTCGGTTCCGCTTTAGCTCGACAAATAGTAGTAAATTTGTGTTTGGTAAAGCTTCCCTCAAACTGAACGCAATACGCACTTTGAGTTGAATATTCCCCGTCAGCAGTCCATTTCCATCTTATTGAGTCTTCCCTGTTATGATCGAGAAGGATAAGTTCAACATACTCTTGGATTTCTTGAGGTGTCTGGACAAGAAGTATATGAGATATCCACTTACTCTTTTCGAGCATTGTAGACCGTCAGTTTCTTCCTTTTTGTTTTTTTAACCGGTTCGGTGCCACACTCTTTGGAGTTCTACACTCCAGCCACGACGAGGACCAGAAACTTGTTGTCTTTCCATTTCCAATTGTCACCACTGTTGATGCTGCGAATAGATCATGGTCATGACTATCACAAGGGAGGTCTAATTTGTTCCATGCACGCTCCTTATGCCTCCACTGGAACCAAGGCCACCTCAATCTTAGTGCTCTGGCGAACCGCTCTAGGTCCAAAATTCCGACTATGCCTTTGATTTTCGGCATGCATGTTGTTGGCCAATTAACTAGAGAATGGCCACCATATACTTTCTCTGGAGTCTTTCCTCTCCAAAGAAAGCTGCGCCTTAACCTATCAATCCTCTTGATTAACCACTTTTGCTCTAAGAATGCAGTCATGTGATAGAGTGCTTGTGAGGAGAGGATCGTTTGACCAATGTTTCTCTACTGGCCGTTGTGAGTAGCTTTCCTTTCCAGCCTTGTAACCTAGCCCCGATCTTGTTAATTTGAGGTTAAACCCCAATCTTACGTAGCTTCCTGATGTGCAATGGAAGGCCTAGATATTTTCTTGGGAATTTACAGACTTTTTTTGGGGAAATTTTGTAGTATCTGGGACACTGTGATATCTAGAAGTCGGATCGGAAAATTTTCCATTTTAGCTATGGTGGCCCTCAATCCTGAGCATTCTTCAAAAAAAAGGATAAAATTTTGTGCAATCTTTCCAACTCCATAGTTGTAGGATTAGAAAAATCGCTGCATCATCAGCATAAAGCGAGCAACATAGTTGTGCTGCCTTTGGGAGGACCGGTCTAAGTATGCTTTGTTAGGCTGCCTTTTCTATAATGCGTTGCAGCGGATCGATTGCAAGAATGAATAATAGTGGCGAGAGGGGTCGCCTTGCCTCAAGCCCCTTGTATGGCAGATCTCGCTTGTTGGCTATCCGTTCACTATCACTTTGGAGGAGGCGGTCCCAAGCAAGGCTGCTACCTGGTCCCTCCATTTTGTACTAAACCTTAAAGCCTGCATTACTTCGAGAAGGAACACCCAGTTGAATGAGTCAAACGCTTTGGAGATGTCCAATTTGATGAAGAGTGTTGGTTTGTGTTTTTGGTGTAAGAGTTGTATAACTATCTGCGAATATATGAAATTATCGTCTATACATCTCTTCTTGATGAAGGCATTTTGAGCAGTGGATACCATCTCATTCATATGGGGTGCCAGACGGTTTGCCAAAATCTTAGTGATGATTTTTGCCACGCTCTTAATAAGACTGATTGGTCTGTATTCTGAGATTGTCGTGACCACTTGACTTTTTGGAAGTACGTCGAAGACCCCACCGTGGTATGCGCCAATAAGACCACCAAAGGCCTTTGTGGCACTAGTGGTACACAGAAGTCATGGGTGATCATTGGTCCGATGCTTCAGGCGAGACTATATTGGCTTCATTTATTAGGTTTAGTCTTGCCATTTCGTGCGAATAGAAACTCCAGATGGCCTGGGTTAGGTCTTCTTTGATTATCGGCCAACTTTTTTTGTAGAATAGACCGATGAACCCATCAAGACCTGGTGCCTTTTCGGATGGCATTTCCTTTATCGCTGATGCTATCTCTTCTTGGGTTAAAGGGTTGTACAGATCGTTGAGGTCATGTAGGGTGTATCCAATGCTTGTCAATCAATTGACCTTTTTTCTTGTGTTAGGAGTGCCCAACACATTGGAGAAATGTGAGTGGATCATATTAGATTTCTCGGTCTGTGACACCATTTTCCTACTCTGTCCGTTTAGATGGGAGATGTATGTCTTCCTTCTTTCTAGCATTAGCGTGTAGTTGGAAGAATGTGGTGTTTGTATTCCCTTTTCAAATCCAAGTTAGGCGTGAATGTTGCCTTGCCCTCGCCTTTTGCATTGCAGCCAAACCCAAAGCTCTTGTTTTCAAATATTTTTCGAATTCCAAAGGCAATAATCGATTTGTTAAAGACTTAATAAATCCGATCTAACTTGCATCTAATGATCTACCACTGCTGCGCCATTGCATAAAAATTGAACCAAACTATCCACTAATTTACTTCCAAATTACACACACATGCTAGTATTATAAAATAAGAACCAAAATAACCATTATCGTTCAAATGAAAACATATCTATTTTTAAAGTAGCTATATGCATCCCGTGTCATTTTTGCCTCCTTGCTTCTTCTAATCTTATGAATATCCTCACGTTATTGCCGTGTGAACGTGGTACCGTGCAGGTCTTCCTAGGGAGAAAATCCAGCGACAATTCAGACGATGCCTTCACATTGTTTTCTATGAGAAGCACTTGCTAGTTAGCTTTCGCAGCCTAATTCATTGATGTTTTGCATGGTTTGTCCACTTGTGTGGAAAGACGTCCAAACCATGACTACGTCCTACTTACTCCATCCCAAAATAAATGTATTGCTAGCTTTGTATCTTCATGTGTTTCCTACTGATAGCAAATCTCTTGTCCCATGTCTACTGCTGGCAAAACATACCAGTTCAGTGCTAGTACTAGGCTTCCATTGAGAAAGCAATTAGCAAGTATAATCATTAACAGCCACCACACTGAAAGCCAAGAGCTACAATTTTTTTTATGAGATGCAGTGCAGACTCACAGCAGTGGAATCATGTCATCAATGATACGCACTTCAGCCACCAGGCACAGATTTGGCGGTCACCATGGAGCTACGTTCAGTTTCAACAAGGCGACCGAATTCAGAAACCTGAAACCAAACAATTGCTTTAGGTTCAACCCTTGTCGCACTCACACATACAAAATTCCCACTGAATCAGCAGAATATACAATGTGAGGAATATGTCTCAAAGAAATAAAACACCAAAGTTTCAAAAATGTAAAGTGAAGATGACAATTTTTTCACATAAATCTCTACTCCTCTCACTAAGCTAATATATCCACACCAAGTTAACTCAATTGCATCTCTGTTTTAAAAGACGTGTGACAAACTTAACTAAGCTGATGTTTCAAAAACCACCGGTTTGAATATATTAACCAAAACAATAAAAAGCCACCGGCTTGAAAAGATTGATAAGACAAAAGGAGGAAAAGATTGATAAGAAAAAAAAAGGGGGTTTGCTAAGCACACGTGTCATGTGCCTACGACGCCTAAACGGCGATGTTTGCTGATGACACAATTTTTTCACATAAATCTCTACTCCTCTCAATGAGCTAATATATTAATTAAGCATTGATGTTTAAAAAACCACCGGTTTGAATAGATTAATAACCAAAACAATAAAAAGCCACCGGTTTGACAATTTTTTCACATAAATCTCTACTCCTCTCAATGAGCTAATATATTAATTAAGCATTGATGTTTAAAAAACCACCGGTTTGAATAGATTAATAACCAAAACAATAAAAAGCCACCGGTTTGAAAAGATTGACAAGAAAAAAAGAGAGGGTTTGCTAAGCACACGTGTCATGTGCCTACACCTGAACGGCGACGTCTGCTAATGACAGACAATTTTGCTTCCTCATATGGTTTGGGGTTTGCAACATGCACATTCCATGCATGGTTTGAACAACACGGTTTAAACGTGTGTCTATATATGTGTCTTCATCGGGCACGTCTCCCATGAGCTTTGCATGTCTTATGAATCCGTATACATCAACGTACCAACACGGTACGGTACTAAAAAAAGGCTGCGCGCTATTCAATTCTCAGCAGAAGCGGAGTCACTTATATGGTGATGAGGTTGCGTCCGCCCTACCTGCCCTCCGCCGGGCACCACAGCTAGGACCTATCTCCGGCGGCGGCGCAGCTCCGAGGCTCCGAGAGAAGCAGGGCGACGGCGACAGGCCGGGAGTCCTAGAGACCTGGAAGACGAGCGAAGCAGAGGGCCGGCGTCCGCGCTGTTGGGCTGTCTGGCCGGCAAGGCCCAATGGCCCACCCATCGCACAGCCCATAGGCCTTAGTGCAAGCAGCAGACCAGCCAGAGCAGCGCTGCGTTCCCATCCCATCGCTCCACGCCGCGCGCCCGCTCCGGTCCTCCAGTCCACGCCAATAAAGCCACGCCCGCGCGGCAGCTGACCGCATGGTGCTTTCATTCACATCGCGGCTGGCCAAGAGATTAAGATTATGGTTATTAGGATTAGGATCTGAGGAGCTTTACTTTTTTTTCTTTTTGAGAAACATCTGAGGAGCTTTACTTGTGGTGGAACTGGAATGGAAGAAACCGGCCCAGCCCAGCCGTGTGGTTCAACGGTTCCCGTGGTGGGCTGCCTGCTGCTCTTATTGTATTCTACACGTTTATTGCAAGCTGTACAGTGGGGAGCTGAATGCATGATTTGGTTAGGACAGGCCTTATTTAGATAGCCAAAGTTTGGTAAAAGATTCTCTACTGTAGTATTTCATTTGTATTTGTGAATTTTTTTTAAACATCGACTAATTAGGCTTAAACATTCGTCAAGAAAGTGCAACAAAACTTGTGTAATTAGTTTTTGATTTAAGACTCTACGACGGCTTTAATCTTTATCGTGTCACGGCGTTTTGATGTAATAGAAGTCTTCTTTTTGCATAACGAATTCTGGAGGCAAATTTTGGTATCTAAACACGGCCTCAGCAGCATATGCACGTGCGACTCTACCTGGCTGTCTGCTTTAGTTGTTCTCTCTGACGTGAGCGGCGGGACGGACTATTCAAGCTTTCAGACTTTCAGTAGTGCAGGTAGGAGACACACGCTTCGTGATTTACGGGTGGCATCATATGAAATGGTTGTGCCGATTAGTAAGCAGCATGGGCTACCAGAAAACTGACGCTGATTATTGAGCAAGGGCAACTGGGCATGGGCAAGGCTAGCGGATACGTGCTCCTACTGTATCTTCAGCTCCTGGCTCTCTGCTGGACGTTCGATCGAGCTGCCTGCAGGGCGCGCGCGCATAGAAGTCCGACGCAGCAGCTATCCATACATGCCTCAGTACTAATTGTTCCCGTGTATGGCTTGGTCTCGTCAAACGCCTCGTCATGCTACTATTCTTTTGTGAGAACATCGACTAAATTCCACAAAGGAAAAAAAAAAATGGGAGGATCCATGTGTTGCATGACCTAACAGATCTATCCCTACTGGGATAGTATCAACGAAGTTTCCACATTCTTACAAATTTTTGTTCTTACAGAATCCCATCATTTGCAGATCAGTTAATATAAGGTTTTCTTCACCTTTGGGGGTTATCTTTATATTCAATATCCCTTAATTTAGATGCTAGGTAAGGTTTTGTTCGGTTGTTCCTGTCACTCTCACTGAGGGGATGTAGGGGTTTCACTTGTATAGGATTTAAAATGACAGGATTATTTAAAATATTAAATTTCTTATCAGTACCCATGTTTCCTTTTTTTTTTAGCATTCATGCCAACTCCTTTCTCTCTATGGATTCTCATTATCACCAATACATATACATGCTCTTATGCACAACTATGAGAGACAGTGTGTGGCCGATGGACCCGACTCATCCCCCCGACTCGGCCCTTCCTCCCCGCGTACCGGCCGCCGCCGCTTGCATCGCGCCGGCGATCTCCCTACCAGCTTCACCCCCTCCCCACCCAAACCCAGATCCGGACTCCCCTCGCCCCGATCTATCCATCCATGGGCCTTGTGGGCAGTCTTCGCCGCCCCTCGAGCTTCCGTGGCCTTGGAGCCCACCACCGCGGATCGGCCGCCGCCGCATGGCTGCTGTCCGGTCTCCTGCGCCATAGCCAAGGTCCAGGGCTCTCCCCTGCTGCTCCCCCCTTCTACCCCTCTTCCTCGGGTAGGTCCAAAGCACAGAGGTGGGAGGAGGTCCTCGTGGAGGACTGTTCTGACGTGGAAGACGGCGAGCTGCCGCCACCGGCGCACTTCCTCTCCGCCCGCCGTCGCGCCCTGACGAAGGTGGCCTCCCCCACTAGCCTCGAGGACGGAGCGCCCTCGGCTAGGGTCGAGGGGGCCAGCTCCGGCGTCCCTGCTGGGGTGGCTGCGGCTGCTGACGCCCGCAACGCCACCTTCGCCCGAGGAGCCGCCGTTGACGCCGCCTTCGGCCACCACGTCGGGCGGGATTCCCCCGGCTGGAGGTCTCGGGGAACTCGGCCGGGCCGGGACGGCCCTCCCCGTGCGGCGCGCCATCCTCCCCCGGGCTGCACGTGGGGCTGCTTCTCCCGATGCGGCCGTCGTAGTGCCTCGGCGAGGCCGCCGGCGGCATCGCCGCGGGAGAGCCGGCTTCCCCGCGGGCTGCGCCGACCCGCCGAGGAAGCTAGCATCCCCGCAGCTGCGCCGACCCGCCGGACACGCGTCGACGACCGGTTCACCACCGGCTTGGCCACCACCGCCGTGCCACCCCGCCGGACGCCGAGGGTTGGCGGTGGTGCTCCCGCGCGACCACGGTCGGAGGGCTGGCCAACCCGCGTTGGTCGGCGTGTCGGGCGCGCCAACCGCCTGCGGAAGGCTGCGCCCCGTGCGTCGTCGTCCGGTCCCGCCGTGGCCGGTGGGACTCCGCTTCCCGCCTCGCTCGTGGCCACGTCGGCCGCTCGGTGTCGTTCCCCATCGCGTTGTCTGCGTTGCTGGCGTCCTGGACATCGAGCCAAGACGTGCACGAGCGCCTGTGATTCCCCCAACAGGCCTGTCCCACCTCCGGGGCGTAGCCACAGCCGGGAGTCCTCCGCGGAGCGATGCTCTGCCGACGACGTGCCTCATCCACTGCGACGACCGGTGCTTCGCCTCCGCCGCCGCCTCCACCTCCGCGCAGGCCTCTCCACTTCCCGAGACGAGATCCGTCCCACGGTGGGATCTCTTGTCGTCGGCGGGGAGCGCCGCCAAGCCCCTCTTCTTCTTCTTGCGCTTCATGGCCACGCCGCCGCGGCTGGAGGACCTCCCCGGCTCACCTTTCCTTGAGGTTTGATGTTTCCATGTGGAGGGTCCGTGGCACCGCAGTTCGGGAGGAGGTTGTTGCCCTGCTTCGCCGGGTGGTGGGGTGCCGACACGGGGAGGTTCTCCGGCTTTGTGGCGGACCCTACCCCGCGTCGGGTTTTCGACCCCATGGATCTTGAGGTGGAGGCAAGCCAATCGGTGTTGGAGGTGGAGACCCCGCCTCCCTCCGCACCGACGCGGGTGGCTCGCCCGTCTTCGCCGGTTCGAGGCCGCCCGCGTTGACGTCAACCTCGACGAAGTTGGCGATGCGTCGTGCGGGGTGGGGCCGGGGCCTTCGACGATGAGCCCGCCGGTCCGACCGTTCTCCCCAACCGGTGCCCACACCACCCGCCTCGCCGCCGCCGACCCACGTTCCTGCTCGGGTCCGACGAGGAGTCGCTCGACGCCTTCTTCGACACCTTGAGGCGGCCTCTTGTGCCTCCCCTTGTGGCGGATCCGCCACGCCCACGGACTTCGTGCATCGGCAGGACGAGTGGTGCCTGCGTCGCGAGACGCGCTGATGGCCAAGTCGGCCTACCGCGATCCTCGGCCGGAGCGACGGGCTCGTCGGGTGATGCTCAACAAGTGTGCGTCGGCCGGCGTCCGATACCCCGGACCCAACCATCGCAATCCGGTTCCACGAGGCCTTCGGTGGTGACATCTCCTCTTCACGGCGCGAGCACATGAGAGCTGTTTCCACAGCTCAAAAGGCGTCGGCGCGGTCGGCGACCCGTCGGGGATAAGCGTCGCGCCGCCCGATCGCCAGATCGCACATTTAGTTTTCTAAGTTAGTACAACTTCTCGCAACACCGTTCAAGCCGGTGACTTTTGTCCAGTGTGTAATTTGTCTGCCATAGTTGTGGCTTCTCGCCCGGCCGTCGTGCCGTGTACTAAAACTCCTTATTCTCTTAGAGCAATACACGCACATGCGTGCTTTCGAAAAAAAAAAACAACTATGAGAGACAGTTTTTAAACATGAAATTTAACAAAAAGCAATAGAGCAATCATCAAATTAAGAGACATTTCTCAACAAGGACAAACCATAATGAAATCTTTCATGGTTAACTAAAGTTGAGCAACAATATCATCGCCATTACAACTTCCATAATACAAGTTCAGGTCAACATTCAAAAGATAAAGTGATAACAAACTCTCTATGTTCCAACACAAAATAATCTAAAATCATGAAAGTTGCTACAGATATTGCCCACCATGAATAACTGGCATTGGATAGATCAACAAACTGTTTCATTCCTGCAAAATAAATGACAACGAGAATTGAGCCCATGTGTCTAAATAGATAAATACACATGGAAAGATGATAGGAAAGAATACAATAGTATGCATCTGTTTCCTGATATAAATAAACTAACGATATTCAAATATAGTAGTAGCACTATTTCTCAAGTTCATAACATTAAAATATGTTTTAAAAAATATAACAATGGTAGTAGGCCAAAACATCTATATTAATCAGAATGGATGGTTGTTATATTAATACATGTCCCATGATATAGATATGTAGCCATCCAATTTACATGATCTGTGAAATATACTCGAAAATTTTTACAAGGGGCCATGCCTTCTGTATCCAAAAGTGTTTCTATATCCATGTTAGCATGTATTATGCAAGCACAGAAAAATCTAGGGAAGTTTCACCTAGTGAGCCAAATAGCAACTTATTATTGAGGTTGCATGGCCAGAGCCTTGACCAATTAGTGCCTAACCTTTTTGGATTAGTCAGCAACAAAGCAAGGAAAAGGACAGTGTATGTACTACTGTACCCGTGTTGAGATAATTTTTTAAATTGTGGGATCTTCTCTCAGATTTCACTTTGCAGCCTGAAGTCGATGATACTTATTTATGGCAATTCTCTAGTTCAGGAGTGTACTCTGCCAAATCTACATATGAGGGATTTTTTATTGGGGCTGTACAGTTTGGGCCTTGGGAGAGAATCTGGAAGAGCTGGGGGAGAGAATCTGCAAAAGCTGGGCACCAGGCAAATGCAAGTTCTTCATGTGGTTAGTGGCACATTATAGGTGTTGGACTGCAGAACGTCTTGCTAAAAGAGGTCTGCCCCACCCTGAACGTTGCCCGCTCTTTGATCAAGCTGAGGAAACAACTGATCACTTGCTGATCTCCCGTGTCTTCTCCAGGCAACATTCTACATAAGGTCGGCCTGCAGTGCCTCTCCCCCCCAGCCTGACAACAACTCCTTTGATGCATGGTGGGCGCAACAACAAATTCTGGCATTGATGAGCAGATTAAAATGGGTCTCAATTCCATCATCATTCTAGGAGCTTGGTCCATTTGGAAGCACCGCAATCGTTGTGCGTTTGATGGGATTCAACCGAGCCTAAATAGTGTTCTAGTTTCGGTGAAAGATGAGTTACTCCTATGGAGATTGGCCGGAGCTCGGGGAATATCCAATCTCCTTGGCTCCTTGCTCCAGAGCCAGTCAATGCATGATTTCCTCTCTAGTGGTCTTGGGTCAAGTTTGAAAACTATGTGAGAGAGATACACCTTTTGTTGTAAAAGAGTGTGTGTGTGTGTGTGTGGGTTTCTAAACCCACCCCTTTACTCTTCTTCTTACTATAATGATTCGCAGCTCTCCTGCGTGTTCGAGACAAAAAACAACTTATTATTGAGAAATCAATATAGATTTTTGCAATCTCACATAAAAGAAATTCAGTAGTAAACAGAAGAAAACATCAAGTACTAGGTACTTAAAATGTAGTTTGACTGAGCTTAGACATAGGATCCATGCACATTTACATGAAATTTCATTCCAACAACGACATGAGGAGGTAGATAACACAGTAATACTCCCTCCATCCAAAAATGGTAATCGTATTCGATAAGAGGAAAGCCAAACTTCATAAATTTTGACCAACAACTAGTCAAATCATATGGAAGTTTAGAGCATAAAACTTACATCAGTAGTATTAAAAGTGCCTCTAAGATGGTATCAATTTTTTAGCCACCGAATTTATAAGGGAAATTAATAGTCAAAACCTATTTTGTATGACTTTTCCTCTGGTCTAATACGACTACCATTTTTGGACAAAGGGAAGTGCTAATTAACCTAAGGCATATGAGATACATGGTTAACCTAAGGCATATGTGATGCATGGTTTAATAACTCAGGCCTAAAGTAATATTATAACCCAGTAGTCATGAAAAATCGCAAACATAAATTCAAAAGGAATGGATTACCTTTCTCAAAAAGGGAATGCATTACAAACCTTAAATTTAGAACATGGGAAATAGAAAATCTGTAAAATTCATGCAACTATTGCCTATTGCATCCAATACTTGAGCCTTGCAACGAATGTTGGAAAGTTCATAAAGGTACCAACCAACTTATGAAATAATTTCAATGAAGGTGAACTTACCGTGACTTGTGAAGTGGGTAGAAAAAGCACCCAACATGATGGCCAGGTTGAAGTTTACGGACAACAAGGGTGGGATCAAATTTTCAATGATAACGAAGGAGTTTGGGATTTACTTTCCAAACACAACGACAGAGGATATTATGATGATAACAATTTAGATTTTCATGCACTTTTCGTGGGAAATGAAGTGAAGAGTTGTTTGTCATGTGTGACAAAGGTGGGTGGAACAAGGGAACACAAAACAGAGCACTTGGGAAACACAGCAGGAAAAGTGAAGAAATTTCTGCAGGAGAAGTGAAGAAATTTCTAGACTAGAAGCATAATAGGAGCGATCGATGGAATGACTTGGAGTAAAAAAGAGGGCAGCGGTGAACAAGCATCTGATGGACCATGCAGCTCACGCAAAAGAAAACAGGGGCGGGGAGGGCGGTGGAAGGATGATTCCCAAGTCTTAACTGCAAAAAAGCAAAGCAGATACGTCAGATGAAAGGAAAAGCAACTATAGGTGAGCATTAATTTTTCAGTGATTCTATTACCTTTCCTCGGACTCCTCGTGGCCATATTTGTCCTCATCCTCTAGAAACATCCATTCTTGACAGCTTAAGCGTTGGATGGTTTGGATGCATGTCGATTGCATCCTTGACCTTGTTCTGAAAATCCTCCACCTCCTTGAGTGGGGTTCCATAATGTACAACTGTGACGGTGACGTGTTTAAGTGAAGCAAGGTTTTCCAAGCCAATATCACCTTTCCCTCGACATAGAAGAATATACAACTCAAGCTTTAGAAGCTTTGGCATCACTCCTCGAGGAAACTCCAGCCAGCCACATGTGTTGTGTTTAAACTTAAACACTGCTAGAGAGCGGAAGTGGTTATCAGCACTGACCACCAACTGTTGATCGGTGGGGCCTATGTTTAATTCAAGAAAACGTAGCATGGGCAAAGCTCCAATCAGTTCGAGATCCTCCTGTCTTAGCAGATCGACTTTGATGGACAAGCTAGAGAGTTCAGAGAGGGAGGACAACCATTGGGGCACCTGAGAAAAGATAACATCATTTCCATTGAAGCATTGCAGACTTGCAGGGCCTGTCCATTTGTCTGGAACGCAATCTAGAGAGCATCTTCCTTCATAAACAAAAACTAGTGTGCGAAGGTTTACAAGATTGGATAGGGCCTGAAGAAATGTGTTCACGAGACTCTGGTTGCTATGTAAGCAGCATATTGTCAGCACCCGGAGTTTAGGAAGGTTACCAAGTGCAGCCACAGTACTTGGTGATTGTTCCATACATAAAGGCAGCTCGTGTAGGGATGTCAGATTCCCAGTCCCATCTGGAAGTTTCATCATGTAATCTCCAGTTAACAGATTTTCAAGTTGTCGTAGCTGAGTAATGCTTGCTGGCAATTCTCCTTTGAATGGGCCCCAAAGATGCAGTGTCTGGAGAAGCTTTAGGTTCCCAATTCCTTCTAGAATCTTTGTTTCGAATTCACCCCCTAATTCAAGGTATCTCAAGTGCTGCAGACTTCCTAGATCCTTAGGATGGATATTGTTTTCGGAATCGGTTTTGAAAGCCAACACACGGAGAACTGGAAACCTTGAAATAGGTGGCATCCACTGAACAGCATCATCAAAAGCAACTACTGATCTGACATGGGATATGTTCACTGTTGCTGGGAAAAACATTTGTTCTTCTTTGCTATCGCTCTTGCTGCCTCGCAGTGATAAACGTCGAATCTTGCATGCTGAAGATATGTGGCATGGGCCTTCTAATATGGTGACAAAATTTTCTTGAGCTGAGAGGGATATAATGAGATCAAGTATCATATCATGTACTCGACAAGCTCTTGGACTGCTATCCTCATTATATATTGGTTGAATCATGCTTCTGTTGACAAGCTCGTTGAAGTACCTCTCTCCAACATCATACAAATTACTCCCCTGTTTTTCATCAATGAAACCTTCTGCTATCCAAAGCCTTACCAAGTCACCAGTTAGAATCTCAAAATCCTCGGGGAACATGCTTAGATACAGTAAACACGGCTTTAGATAGGAAGGCAAATCAGCATAACTAAGATACAAGACACTCCTCATATTCTCAAGGCTCTTATCCTTATGAAGTCCAGAACCCATTGAACTGTATACACTATACCATTCATACTTTGTTTTGTTTGGCCTAATAGCCAACAAACTAGCTGTAGTAATGATAGCTAACGGTATACCTCCACATTTCTCCAAAATTTTCCGTGATACCTCCTCTAATTCGGCATGCATGTCCTCCTTTCTATCAAACACCCTTTTACACAGCAGCCTTTTTGAGTCCTCATAACAGAGGGGATCTAGTTCATACATTGTACCATCAATGGAGGAGCAAGAAAATTTTCCCACATCAAGGTTCCGTGTTGTTACTATGACTCTGCTACCAAGACTGTTTTCAATTAGAGCACATTTGACCTGAGTCCACGCAGACTCTCCCCATACATCATCAATTACAATAACATACCTGCTTTTTTTTTTTTAAAAAAAAGAAAAACAATTAATTGGGTGTCATTGGAATTTGTTAATTATTTCAAGCTTTTCTCATTTCTCAAGTTCATGAATTTGTGACAAGTCACCATGGAAATATAGAAATTAATTACAGAAGCGTGTCAATGAATGAATGGATGACAAGTATGATTTAGGAACTCTGTTCGAGTAGACTAGTTAACAATTAAAATTGGATAATTATACTACGTACCTCTTTTTCTCAAGGATTGGTCTGATTTTTGTTACTTATGATGGAAGCAGAGTGGAAGAGTGTGGAAAGATGGAGAGAGCCTGCTGTGTGAGTGTGTATATACTAGGGGCCATATGGGCCAATATGGGCCTTGGGCCTATATCTTGACACCCCCCTTCAAACTCAAGGCGGAGATGGAGAATGTGAAGCATTGAGTTTGAGCATATGAAGCCGATGCTGCTCGCGAGTTTGTGCTTTGGTAAACAAATCAGCCACTTGGAGTTCTGATGGCACATACTGAAGAGCAATCGTCTTTTGACGACAATGAGACCGGGTGAAGAAGGCATCAACACCAATATGTTTTGTAAGCTCATGTTTCACAGGATCATTGGCAATCTGTATAGCTCCCGTATTGTCACAAAGAAGAGGTGTCGGAGCATCACACGAAACACCAAAATCAGCTAGCAGCCATCGGAGCCATATAATCTCTGCGGTGGTAGTAGCAAGTGCTCGAAGTTCTGCCTCTGTACTGGATCGGGATACAGCTGATTGCTTCTTGGACTTCCATACAAGGGGAGAAGAACCAAGAAAAATGCAATAACCAGTGACAGAACAGCGATCTGTAGGATCACTTGCCCAAGTGGAGTCCGAGTAGGCATAAAGATGAAGTGGACTATCACGAGCATAGAACAAACACTGAGATGATGTCCCCCTTAAGTATCTTAGCACACGGAGTAAATGCCCAAAGTGAACTGAAGTAGGAGCACTGACAAACTGGCTTAAGATATGAACTGCATGAGCAATGTCGGGTCTGGTAACAGTGAGATAAACAAGGCTACCCACAATATGTCTATATCGAGAGGGATCCTTCAGAGGAGTGCCATCAGTAGGACGAAGCTGCAAGTGAAGATCCATGGGTGTTGCAGACGTCCGATTATCAGAAATGCCAGAGCGAGCAATGAGATCATGTATATACTTGGATTGAGACAGATAATAACCCTTTGAAGAATGAAACACCTCAATCCCTAGAAAATAACTGAGAGGACCGAGATCAGACATCTGGAACTGCTTGCTAAGTTGTTCCTTCACATGAGAAATGTGGTCCATATCATCTCCCGTGATTAGCATATCATCAACATATAGAAGGAGCAAGGTACGCCCTCGCGGAGAGAGATGAATAAATAAGGCAGGATCATGATCACTCGGTGAAAAACCAGCATCCTGTATCACCGATACAAAACGCTCAAACCAAGCACGGGGAGCCTGTTTAAGACCATATAAGGCACGACGAAGACGGCAAACATGTCCTGAAGGGACATCAACACCCGGCGGTGGCTGCATATAAACTTCCTCATGTAAATCACCATGAAGAAAAGCATTCTTAACATCCATCTGAGAGATATTCCAGGACTTAGAAGCAGCCACAGCAATCAAAGTACGAACCGTGGTCATGTGAGCAACTGGAGCAAATGTTTCATCATAGTCACGGCCTGAAGTCTCTGAAAACCTCGGCAACTAGACGAGCTTTATGTCGCTCAATAGAACCATCGGATTTGGTTTTAACTTTGAACACCCATTTACATGTGATAGGAACCGTATGAGGTGGTAATGGAACAATATCCCAAGTACCTGTGCGCTCAAGTGCAGCGAGCTCCTCAGACATAGCAGCCTGCCATTCCGGAATGAGAGAAGCCTCATGATAAGTGGATGGCTCATCAAGAATAGCACTTGCACATGGAAATCCCAATTTATCAGGGGGCGCTCACGAGGTGGAAGCAAAACATAGCAAGTACATCCGAAAACCCGAAGATGATCATAGTGAAGCAGAGTGGAAGAGTGTGGAAAGATGGAGAGAGCCTGCTGTGTGAGTGTGTATATACTAGGGGCCATATGGGCCAATATGGGCCTTGGGCCTATATCTTGACAATTTTATCTATAAGCTCAGTATGATTCCATGCTTCAGCATTGGGGTACTCTTCTCTGCTAACCTGCCGTAGTATGCTGCGGAAAATCTTCTTTATATCTGGCTTAAGGGAGACTGAAACAAAAGCTTGAGACTGAAATTCTCCTCTGATTCTTTGATACACCGAATTTGCAAGAGTTGTTTTCCCAAGGCCTCCAACTCCGACAATTGAGACAACCATTAGCTGCTGTTTTTGTGCACCCTCCCGATGCATTAGCAAAGCAGTGAGCTTGTCTGCAGGGCCTTCAATACCAACGAGGTTCTTCATATCTTTGTAGAGAGCAGGCAACCGAGGATCCATTTCTGTATTCTCTGGATGCACTGCAACTTCTGGAAATTTGTACCTTTCGCACCTACCAGCAACCTCTTGGATGCGGCTCTTGATGTCTTGGATGTCATCGGCGATATGATGCCGAGCCTTGGCTTTTGTCAACAAGCCGATGGTCCTGTCAAAGAACCTTTTGAAGCTCTTTGGCTTCGCACCAGGAGCATCAACTCGGAGCATGAAAGAGTCAACACTGTCCTCAATGTCGTAGGACAGTTCCTTCAAGTCCCTCATCCAGATTTTGAGCAGATCATCGATCTGTTGAGGCAGAAGCTTGGACACCCTGTTGACGGCAGCCTGCATGCTCTCCATTTCGGCTTGGAGGAACCTGATCTCCCCCCTCACCCCCTTCTGCAGCTTGTATTCGTCGGTGAGGAGCGTGGCAAGCTTGGGGAGGAGGCTGCCCAGGGCTGCCACCGCGAGCTCCATTCATGCCTTGCTCTCTTTGGCTACCAGCTAGATTGGTAGATGGTGATGCTGTGTGGAGACTGGAGAATGGCATACCACTATGCTGTGGCCTGTGGATTGTGGAGACATGGGGCTACGGTAATCGGAGCATCTTTGTCCCTGTAACCAATAAGAGAAGTGCCAAGCACGTGAACTAGCGCTATTATCGGCGTGCCTGTGTATTTTAACCCATGCAGTCGTCGAGATCTGAGCCTCTGTGTCAGTCATTACAACAAAACAACAGCGACGAGAAATTCAAATGGCACGATTCTCCGGCAGCAGTCGTCGCGTTCGGTTTTATATCAAGTTCTTACACTGTTATATCTACTAAATAATGGAGATGAGATTCTCTTTGTTCCCTCGGACCTCTATGAACAAAGAAATAAAGCATAGAGCACTGAAGGAAAGGGCCTCTGCCTCCATAGCTGCATGCAGAAACTTGATCTATTCTGCAGCTTGAATTTCACTGGGGAGAAGGGAGCCTAGCTAGTCTGGGGTTTTGGGCAGCAGGTGGTCTTGCTGGTCTGAGCTAACAGCTTGCATATCTAGCTGGTCTCCTTTGAACAAATGTGTTCTCATTTCACAATTGCAGCAGGCATCTTCATGGAAAGAAGATGCTGCATTTGCACCGATCATTGTCAGTTTGCATCAAAAAATTTTGAAGAAGGCACGAGAGTGACGGCTAAGGACATTTGGGTAGTGTTTGGTTCGTTTCCTAGTCAAGCCTGACTAGCAAAACTAAGCCAGACTAGCACAAGCCTGTCTCTAGCAAGCCAACCCTTTATTGTTTGGTTGCCTATAATATGTTAGTCTGGCTAGCGCCAGTGTGTTTGGTTGTCTGGATTGATTGTTTTGGTACAGTTACCTCTTCTCCTAATAGGAAAGGTTACCCCTTTCAAGCATTTCATCGAACAAGTGATGGACACTGCTAATTCATGTGTGTTCGATTCTGTATCCAATCCTCGTGCACTACAATAGACTAATTCATGTGGACAAGGGTGAAATCACACAAACAAATGCAAATCAGATTGAGTAGTGTTGGAATCGAACCGCCAAATCAACACGAAGTAGCATTCTCCGTAGCTTAAGGCGGCGTACCAGTGCAGCCGTGGCGCGGCCTCTGCACGACATTGCGGAACGAAAGGCGTGGCTCCTGCACTGTTCGTGATGAGGACCAAGATCGATGCCACTGCTCCCCGTGGAGGGCCAGACCGATGCCGTTGCTCCGGTCCGCCACCTTCTGCTCCGCCCGGCCACCTACAGCCACCTCCCGAACGCAGCTGGGCGCTGGCCCTCCTGGCCTGGCGCCGGGGCTCGAGAGCAGCACGACATTGCGGAACGAAAGGGAGGGAGGTGGCTGTAGGCAATGTCGTGCCCGTGCAGATCCCGCGCTTTGAACTGGAATGGAAGATAACAACCCAGCCCAGCTTCTCGTAAAAAAAAAAAAACAGCCCAGCCAAATTGTTCGCTTCCCTTTGTGGGCTGCTGGTTGGTTGCTGCTTTTTATTCTATGTTTATTGCAAGCTGTATAGTGAAAAATAACCGTGATAGTAGTATACTAACATAACTAGAAATAGTAATGGGACTTTTAGAGACCATCAAAATCTGAGACCATCAAAATCTGTTTCAAAAGTCACTGGTTTGAGATTGACAAAAAAAAAAACCCATCGGTTTGAAAAGATTAACAAGAAAAACAAAAAGAGTGGGTTTGCCAAGCACACGTGTCATGTGCCAGCGCCTAAACAGCGACGTCTGCTGATGACAGACGATTTTGATTCCTCATATCATTTGGGGTTTGCAACGTGCACGTTCCATGCACGGTTTGAACAACACGATTTAAACGTGTGTTTGTACGTGTGTCTTCATCGGGCATGCATCTATCGAGCCTGCACGTCTTATGAATCCATATACGTCTACGTACCTTCACGGTATGGTACTAAAAAAAGGCTGCGCGCTATTCAGTTCGGGTTGGATTTGTTAATTCTCAGCTGCCTCTCTCCAGGAACGGATAAACAAATAATGACCAGCCATTGGTAGATATGATCACATGGACGCCGTCCGAATCAGATGCGTTTTGCGTGCTGCGCGTGCGCGCGGTATAGAAGAAACCGGCCCAGCCCACCAGCCGCGTGGTTCAACGGTTCCTGTGGTGGGCTGCCTGATGCGATAATATTCTACTACTCCCTCCATTCCAAATTATAAGACATTTCAAGAATCTTGTAGAGTCAAAATTTTTCAAGTTTGACCAAATTTATACGAAAAAATAATAATATTTATGATGGCAATTAAATACCATTAGATTCTCCATTACTTATATTTTCATTGCATACCTAATTGATGTCACAAGTTATTATAGTTTTTTCTACAACTTTGGCCAAACTCAAAAATTTTGACTCTCCAAGATTCTTTAATGCCTTATAATTTGGAATGGAGGGAGTACACGTTTATTGCAAGGAGAACTGGAGATTAAACGTTAGTATCATGCTACATACCATAATAACTAGAAATATGAGTAGAGGAGGTAAAAAAAAAATATGAGTAGAGAGCATCATGCAGAATTTGGTTAGGAGAGAAGCACATGCATGTGCGACTCTACCTGGCTGTCTGCTTGAGTTGTTCTTCTGACGGAGTGGAGGGACACTGGCTGGCTATCCAAACTTTCAGACTTTCAGTAGTGCTGGTAGGAGACACGCTTCGCGAATTAACCGTGTGTTTGGTTGGAGAGCGGAGCGAGCCGGAGCGGGTTCGACCCAGTTTTTGGCTGTTTGGATGGGGGTTTGGGGTGGGTTGGGTTGGCTCCCATAGGAATATTCTTTGAAGATGCGGGTTGAGTTGGTGCCTCAGAATCCGGCGGACGGAGCCGCTCCGCTCGGGTTGGGGGAAGTCACGGGCGCTGCAGTCACCAACCTTATCCCTTCACTCCTCGTTTCACCAACCTCCGCTCGGGTTCGGCGACCGCTGCCGAACGCCGCCGCACGCCGTCCGCTGCGCCGCACGCCGTCGCTAGCGGTCGCGCCGAGCCCTCGCGGGACTTGTCCAGCGCCGGTCCCGCGGTGCTCCGCTCGGTACGAGGAGGCGCCCGCTCGGTACGGCCCCGAGGAGGCGACCCGCCCGCACCCGAGGAGCCAGGTCGCTCGGCCACCGATCACCGCCGGCCGCACCCGACGAGCCGTCCGCAGGGGTCCGCCGTCCGCCCAGTACGCACGGATTCGTCCGCCGTCCGTCGTCCGCCCAGTACACGCAAGAAGGTAAGAATGGGTACGCGCCGCTCGATCTGTTTGCTTGCCGCCTTGCAATAAGTCTTGCCTCTCGATCTGTTTGCTTGCCGCCTTGCATCTAACGAGAATGTTTGCTTGCCGCCTTGCATCTAACGAGAATAGTTGTGTACGTGCTTGTTCATCTTCTCATTTACTTCATACTTTTTTCTGAGCCTTGAGTGCGCTTCATATGTAGATGATTAACAGGCTCAAGGCATTCGTTTTTGCTGCTGCTGCACATTATTGGTTGCTGTGTGCCATGACAATTGTTGCTCGGTCTAGGAAAAGAAAACGAGTTGCAAGAAGGGAAGGGATTACTTATGCTGTCCCCAAAACGGGGGTTGGAGCCGTTCCAACCCACTCAACCCGCAACCAAACACACGGTAAGGGTGGCATCAAATGCATGGTTGTGGAGTATAATACAGTATACAACATGGGCTATCAGAAACCGAGGCTGATTATTGACCAAGGTCAAGGTTAGCGAATAGTACGAGTACTCCTACTATCTGCACCCTGCTGGACGTTTGATGGAGCTGCATCCTGCAGGGCGCACATGGCAGTCCGACGCAGCAGACCCTCCTATTCCATAGTACAGCCAGCCGTACGGTACGGTCAGACAAGGGCCGTAGAACTAGGGGTGCCGTACGTGCGCCAGTGGCATGTAGCCACACGTAGTACTCCAGATCGTTGACGCGGCGGCGTCGGTGTTGAGCTGGGACTGCCCACTTCGGGCGCGCCCCCGCTACTCACCGCCGGCTCGCGTCACATGCGCGCGGCGCGGGCGCAGGATCCTGGAACCTGGATCCATGCCGACGCTACACTGATCACTGCTGCCCGAGCAAGCGGACGCGAACTGAAACTGGAACTGAACTGAACGAGGAGCAGTCATAAATGGCGCAGCAACGTTTTAGCTGGGGATGGATCGGACATCCCCGCCGGCCGGTAGCGCGACGTGCGTGAAGATTGAAGAAGCCGTACGTGAAGCGCCGCGCGCTTTGCACCGACCGCGGCAGCCGGTGCCGGCGGCCGCACCTGCCGGCGCACGTATCTTGTTATACTACTCCGTGTAGTCCGCCGTACATGCGTGCCGGGCGTTGCCTTCCTGCCAACAGCATGCTCCCTCTGTTGGCCTGTTGGGGCCGGCTGAATGCACGTGATCGCGCGCTGGGATTTGGCCGGCGCGGATGATTCTCAACCGCGATCGGCCGGTAGTCCCGACGACAACACGCGAGATGCAGATGCTGAGATGCATATGCATGCAGTTCGTGGTGGGGGGCTGGGCCTGGACCCTGGTGGATCGGCATGCATGCGACCACCGACTAGTAAGCTTGAAAATGGAAATGAAAATTCCCGACTGAATCGCATCGTTTTCTACATTTAATTCGACCATTTTCACTTTTTTCAAAAAAATGCAAAAACAGTACGAAATTCGGACAGACAATTCGAAAACAGAGCGGAATTCGAAATGGGATTATTTCGACCGATTTCTACTTTTCTATATTATATTCGGTATATAACCGTATTCGAAATTCGGTAGAAATTCGGTAGAGCCACAAAAGTATATTTTCTATTCCCATATCTTTTTATTTATAGCTCCAAATATAGCAAATAATATATGTATTTTGACCAACATGACGAGAGCTTCGCAACGGTGCGTCTATTTCATTGTTTGAGATACTTTTATTTCATAAAATATTATGTTTCCTACAAAACAAGTTTGAAAACGAAAACTCCCGAAACTTGTTAGATAAATAATATATTTGCTATGATCCACCATGGGATTTGGTCATTTTGGATTACTTTGGCGGTTAAATTATATGCAATAAGGAGCGCCAACAATAACCCTAGACATCACCACTCCCGTATCCCACCACCACTCCCGTATCGCCTTCCCTCCACTCCCGTATTGCGGCGCCGTACGGTTGTGAGTCAGTGACTCCGTCCTCCACTCCGTATTGCGGAGCCACGAGGAAGAAAATGACATGAAAAATGATCCTGACATCATGGATGATGCCGATGAACTGTAGATGTTCATGTCATATTAATTCCTTGTTCTAGACTTGTATTTGTGTGTCGGCGACTACGTCATGCACCCCTTATATTCTATTATGTGCACTTGAACTAAATAATGCACGTGTTAGTTTGGTTATGCACATCTTTAAAGTGGGTTGGTATTTCGTACTGAATTTTCATACGCCGACCGTTTTCGACATAATTCCGCTCGAATTGGTTCATTTTTGAAATACCGTAAGTTCATTTTCGTTTTCGTTTTCGACTATACTGTTTTCGTTTTCGCGTTCGTATTTAAATATAAATGTAGAAAACAATAGAGGAGTTTTTCGACCCTTTTCGACCGTTTTCATCCTTACCGACAAGTGGTCGGCGCCAAAGCACAGCCAGCTGCTGCCTGCTGGACTGGCCGACCGGACGGCCGTTCGCTAGCTAGCTGATCGATATTGTTACGTCAGCAGGAAACCGATCGCTCCGCGGCGTACGTCGATCGGTCCGCTGTGTATCTTCACCTCGCTAGCGGCTAGCCAATGGCCACCGCCCACCGATGAGCACGTGAACACGGGCACAGCCTTTTTGGCTTATCCTATCTCTCTCCTGTCTCCAGCGGGTCGTTCGTGTGCGAACTAACGCTAGTCTCGCGGCCAGATCTGTAAGGGCAAGGTCGTGCCGGGGCAGTCGGGCGGTGGGGGCAGCCATGAGCCCATGAGCCATGAATGCACGACGTAGTGAGTGAGATACGAGATACGATACGATCACGCTCACTGTGAGTCGTGACTTGAGCGCGCGACCTCGCGCACGCACTGTTGACCCCCCGCCCACCCACCAAATGTTGTATACATAAGTTTAGACTGTTCACTTGAGTCTAATCTGTGGTGAAGATTGAGGAAAGATGGTTAACACCAGCCTAATTCATGATGGCATACTCGAGGTAGTCGATCTAGAAATGACACGGTGGCACGGTGCAGTCCCCGTGTGAGGTCGCGTTAAATTATGGTTGTTTGCTCGGGTAAGCCTACATTAGCTAGATCGACTAAGTCGGAACAAAGGAGCTCGAGGAAGAGTGCAGTCCCTATAAACTTTACAATGCATGAAGCTCTAGAGGCCTACTCGCCAAAACCACTTGTTCGTGCAAGGGACTCAAACAAGAGACCACAACATTCTCTAGGAAGGTGCTAAGGAGGCATGCCTTTAACCAAGCTCTGGACCGGCAAACGCCGTCTCTCGTCCCCCCCAACAGATTGGGATCACAAAGAGTGGCTTCTTGCCGAAGAGAGTGGCGTTATGCTGTGTTCGTTTAGCCTACCTACTTTTCCCCAATAATCTTCATCAATCCTCCCCAAATCATCCAATCTCCTGCTCCAATAGTAGATCGACGTGTGCTCTTTGCAGATCGGTGATTTTTAGAGCGAGTTGGGGTGGGATCCAGCTCTCGCCTGTTTCTGCTGTGTTCGGTGGACTGGCGGTGTGGAGCTCGAGGTGCTCAGATCCCTTCCACATCCTGGTTCACCCGCCCCTGGATTTCTTCTTCTCGTTGCTGGATTCATCGTCCTCCCGGCGACACCTGCCCTGCCATCGCTCTTCCTTGCCACGCGCCCTCACATCTGCTGGCTCGCCTCCTCCGCCATGCTCTACCCGGTGGACGACATCCCCAGTTCCAATGTCTTCGTTTCCATTTTCCACTTTCTTCTTCCCCTTTCCACTGCAGTCACTCCGAAAATGTCCACCTCGGTCCCCTCTCTAATGGAGGACCCGCCACCTGATCCACCGAATTCCCAACCTCGTACTACCCCAATCAACCCCACTCCATCACATGCTCCCACCGCTACCTCGCTTGTTCCTGTGGTTCGCCTCCATACCACTGGAACGATGACACGCACCGCCCCATCAACGCTCCGCATCACTCCAACTAGGATTGGGGAATCTTCCCTTGCTCCTAGCACAGCTGCTCCTTCCTCGCAACCTGCCACGCCGGCTGATGCTGCACTCATACAAGCACTTGAAGACTTGCAACTCACTGTTACAAATGAAACTGCTGAATCCAGTGACAAGAGGGAGGATGCCTTGGTTCTGACGACAAAGTTCAACCTGCTCATGAAGGTGGTTGATCCAGAGTATGGGAAGCCGGTCACACTGGCCATAGCCAGGAAAGATCTCAAGAAGGCCTGGTCAGATAGCTACTATGCAACCACTGAGGTAAAGAAAAATCTGTTTGTTGCTACATTTGAGAATGATAGAGCTATGAGATTTGTTCTGCAAAGGCAACCTTGGACACTGAGACGTCATCACTTAGCTTTGGAGATTCATGACCTCAGTAGACATGTTGATTCCTATCATTATCATCATTTAGAAACTACTGTTAGACTTTATGGCATTCCAAGGTACTATAGAACCAATCAGAGGATCCAGGCAATTATTCACACTATTGGTCAGCCATCTATTTTTCACCGCTACAATCCTGATTGTGTGTATTGGAATCAACTCTATGCTCCTGTCAAAGTTAGACTCAATATTACCAGACCTGCTGTGGATAAAGTCTTTGTAGATGTGGCAGAAAAGGATAGGATTATTGTGTTCATCCACTATGAGAGAGTGCAAAGAATCTGTACTTTTTGTGCAGCTTTCTTTCATAATGCTGAAGAATGTCCACACCGTAGAGCTAGAATAATTGAGCATGATGCTGCAGATAAGGAGACTGACATAAATTTTGGAGATTATGGAGGTTGGATGACCCAGCTTGATAAGATTGATGGCATCATCATGTCTGATAAATACATAGTTCCAGCGAGCAGATGATGTTAATGCTCCTCCTCCAGCTCCATTGTTAGCAAGTCTCAGACAAGCCTTTGCAGATGATCAGCCTCAGTCCAGCGCACCACCTCAGCTGCAGATTACTACCTCAGTGACCCTGGCTATTGAACCAGCAACACATCAGCAAACACACAAAGACCAGCATGCTCAGTTAACTCAAACAATGGACACTGTTATGCAAGATAAGCAACCTCAACTACAGGCTCAGCATCCTGCTTCTGTAATTCCATCAGATCAGTTGCAAGGGGTACCTGCACACAATCGGCAGACAACAACCCAGATGCAGATTGATCCAACTCAGCACCAGCAACAGGCTACTCAGGCACCACATCAACCAACCGAGCAGAACAATACACTAGTGCATCCATACCCTCTACTTCCAGTGACATCTGTGCAGCCAGGGCAGCAAGATCCTCATCAAATGCAAGCTTCAGTTCAGGCAGCTCAGATTCGACAACAAGCTCCACTCCCTACCCAACTCCTACAACAGCAAACTCAGATTCCAGGGCAACAAATTCAGATGGCCAATGATGAACATCAGGATAATATTGCAATGCTCAGTCAGTTACACATAGCACAAACTCAACTTCATGCTCAGGCTTATCAGAATCTTCAGGCTGAACTGTCGACTCCGTTAGGACCAACTACTGTAACACAGCAGAGGGGATTTGGGCAAGGACTGCAGCTGATGCCACCGTACCAGGCTGACCTAGGGGCAATTTTGGCAAATCTTCCTACTCAGTATCCAGAAGCAAATTTGCAAACTCAGACTGCTCGGGGGGCACTATGCAAATTCCTAATATTCAGGGGGGCACTTTGGAAGCTATGTTTGCTACTACTCCAGCTATATTACATATCAGACAGGCTCCTAGCAGTTCCCATGTGCATCAGTCTCTTCTTCCTCATGAGACTCGTATCACTACTGCTCATGTTCATGTTGACCAGGCGGCTGCTACTATGGGAATACATACTACTTATACACCGCCTACAATCACTTCTGCCCAGCCTATTCATACTCCTGTGCCTACTACCACTGGCGGTCGTGCCCTCCGTCCTCCACTACCACCGCATCACCATGGCCTCCAGGGGAGAGAAGTGGGTGGGCCCTGTAACAGAACTGACCAATTAATATAAGCATAATGTACTAATGATGTTGCCTAAGCAACTTAATTAGCACATGACGCTTATATCAACCCGGTAGTCCGTGAAACCACGAAGGATTTCAAACTTTCCACCATACAGCCCAGACCGAAATTAAGTTCAACATAAAACCGTTCATAGTAATACATAGGTTCACAAATATTTGGATACATCGGAGTTATGAAATAGTTATTACAATACCAAGTTCAAACCAAACTGTGGAAGCAAAATAAAGTGTTGTTTTACAAACGCACACTTAGTTAAAACATAGAGCCTGGTCCATCATCAAATCCGGCAAAAGCATGGAGGAATGAGATATAAGAGATGAACTTGCCCAAGGTCTAATCCTCCCGTAGTGGGATACAGTCCATCTTGTTGCCACAAAGAAGGTTTTATGATATGCAACAAGTGGAAATAAAACCCTGAGTACAAGAAGGTACTCAGTTAGACTTACCCGTCATAAACCAAAAATAAAGTGACACCAAGGAGTATGCAAGGCTTTATCAAGGGGGTAGCTAACTCATTTCATTGCAAAGAAAAGTATGAGCTTATTAAATATTCATTTAGTGATAAAGGACTCTCTAGCTTATCATCTTTTAAGTTGGATCCCGACATCACTACATTAGCTCCCGTACTACCCACCTCCGGGTAGGACAATCAACAATATCTTATCCTTTAGGTTGAGCATACCAAAGATCAATGCTTTAGCAACATAACCATCTTACTTTGCACATAGATTGGCAATAGTGCCGCTCGGGTCAAGTGTTCACCGTCCAGAACGATGGTGATTATAATCGATTGCAAACCAACCGGGCGGGTATTCCTCACACAAACCACACTCGCCGGCGAGCGAGTGACGGTCACCTTGGTCTATTCGGGTGGAATCGTGATTTCAACAAATACGGTTGCACCAGGGCATGCCTGGCTACCAGTGTACTCGTGCGACCGGCCACCGGGATTACATCTCCGCGCCTGTGGGCAATACACTCAACTCTGCTAAAATTCCGGCCCAAACATCCTCAAGGCTTCGCTGTCGGATGATCGCATCCTTCCAGCTATCTGTGATGCATTGTTCAACATGATGCGAGGACGTACAAAGTCATATTTCTTTAAGTGACATAGATGGAGTTCCCATGGTCTAACACACCACAAACTCCGACTAGTCGTGATTTAACATGGCCACATGGTTATGTTCTCTAAACCAACCTCCATAATCTCAACCATAGGGTAGTAACCACCTACCTCGCGGATGAGGGTCAATCACCCGTCTTCTACCGATCTAATTAAGCAGTGCTAAGCATATAAATGAACCTGACTTAAAAGGGTAAAGGTATTCAAGTGGATCAAGGTACTCATAATGCAGTAACGGTTCCAAGTAACGCCTATAAACTTAATGCATCATAAACAATAAATTACGCAAAGTAAATCATTTTGCAAACCGTAGGAGAAATGCTCCGGGGCTTGCCTTCCTAAAACGAGTGATGTTGAAGCTCCCAGCACTTGATCACTCCACGTCTGTTTCCTGGTTCTCGATCACTTCACGTGCCGAGGTTCCCCTTGGTGACTCCTGTTTTGGATCCTTGTTTCACGTCACGTTCTGTTCTCCTAGCGATCCTGTATGATGCAGGTGCATGTATGAATACTAAGAATGCACATAGTATGGTAATGCTGATACGTGCTTGCTTATTCATTCTACAAGGTAGTCAACATCATCCAAGAATATACACCATAAGCACATGTCATCTACTATATTTTCTACTACAACAATGTAATCCTAGTAAAGACATCCCTTTCTACTATCACCAAGAAACAAGTCAAAAGCCAAAGGCCCTTACTCATAAGCATTGTTACAACAAAGCTATTTATTACGTGCTAATCATTACTTACTAAAATTCTATTCAATCACCCTAACCCACACTACCCTAGGCTTAAACATAAGACAACCATGCAGCCAACATATATATAACCTACAACTAGCCACTTACTAATACACAAGCATGCTCACATTGCCCTTAGATAACACACCACCATTGGTAACCATGTGTATAGTAACAACATATTATGCTATGTTAACCATTACGACCCAAACCTAGCAACATACACCTAACCATATATATCTAAAACACTTGCACGCTTTACAATTGAAGTATAGACTACTTCTAAGAGGACTATAATCTATATTATAAAATGACCCAAACAATTCTAAGGAGCAGATCATATCTACCTTAAACATCTCCATAAATAATTATGGCCCTATCAAACTCGATGCTCAAGTCAATTTCAAGCCAAAAAGGAACTAGCTATAACATGTTCTACCAGATAGACATCTCATAAGATTCCCAGAAAATTACAGTACATAAGACATACCAAATCTAGCCTACCGTCCAAATTTCACCTCTTTTTGATAAGTATACTATTCTACACAAAAATGACAAGGCAAAAGACCTATAAATGGACCTAAAAATACTTTGTACTATGAATTATCCCAAACCTCAGGTCCCACTACATCAAGAGCTACCTCATGTCATATAAGAGGCCTACAAAAATTATCAACCCAAAACCAGTTCAACAAAAAGCATTTTTGAATTATTCCAAGAATAGCCCTAGAATCCCACTTGAACTACAACTTCATATTTTTCCATAATAAGTGATCATGTTAAGCATTACACATGAAGTGCATGTCAACACAAGATGAACAAGACAAGACTCACATTTTTCTGAGCTATAAATAATTACTTATGAATTTTCTAAGATTACAAGCATTACACAAATTAAATCTAAACTCAATATAAAAGTATCTCAAACATACCATTTCATATTTTTAACAGATGCTACTCATCATAAGGAAGCCAACAAAACTGGTTTCACCCAAATCGGAGCCCTAAAACTCTCTGAATGAATTTTACTAGCATTTAAACAAAATCTGCAGAAATCATTTTTCATTTAAAAACCGATATGAAATTGCTACGGGTACCCGAATGTGCACCCAGGCGCGTATCTTTGCTAAGCGTACCCCGCTACTGTACCCAGATCCGTACCAGATGACATCATCCATGACATCGCATGACATCATCGTGGGTCCCGCGTGTCATACACCGACCTAAGCCATGCCGACGCGCAATGACGTCATCGATGACGTCATCGGACCTACACGTCATAGACACGGTGCCGTTACTTTTACATAAAAGTCCCTGACTTTTCCGATATTTGCGCGAGCCTAGAAATGAAAGACCTATGAGTCTGGTACTTTAGCGCCTAAGCCCCTCACCTTCTTCGTATTCTAACCGCGTGGTCCTCGAGCAGGGGAACAATGGGGAGGGCGATTTCGGCTTGGGGGCCGGCCGGTTCGGGGCTCGCCGGTGGCCAAGGAATGGCGGCGGAGCACATGGGGGCCCGCGCGCACCGCAGGCGGCCTCGGGGCCGGCGCGCGGCGGCCCGTGGTGCCCTCGGACGCGTGCGCCGGCGGCCCGGCGGCCGGCCGCCCGATGGCGAGCCCGGCCGCCGCGCCGGCGGGGAAAAGGGCGGCGAAGGTGGAGTGAACCGAGGCGAACACGATGGCGCTGGCGGCGGCGAAGAAGGAGGAGCGAGGCGACGGCTGCGGCGGCGCCCGCTCGGCGGCCATGGCGGCTTCGGCGTGGCCGCGGCGAAGGGGAAAAGGAAGGAGCGGGGCAAATGAGTGAGTGAGGCGGTGTGACGCTTATAAGAGCGGTCCAGCGCTCTTCAATTTGGACGGGAGGACCACATGTGCGAGCACAAAGGGCGAGGGAGACATGGCGACGATGATGGCGCTCGATGCGCCAAGGCAAATAGCGTGTGAGGCGAAACAGTAAGCGTGCTAGTGCGCGTGGGTGCTCGAGTGCTCGTCCGCGTGCTCGTCGGTTGCGTCACGTAGTACTTGGTGGAGCCGCGAGGCGAGCTGCGTGGTGGCGGCGCAAGGTGCGGCGATGGCAGCAAGACGCAGCCGAGGGCAAGGGCAGTGCAGCGCGCGAGTGCGAGGCCGGCTCGCGAGCTCTTGGCGGAGCTTGGCATGCGGCATCGGCAGGCGGCAGGCAGGGCAGGCGAGCTGCGGCGTGCAGCGGCTGCTGCGTTGCTGACGCCGGAAGCAGAGGGGAAAGGGGAAAGTGAGGAGGATGATGACAGATGGGGCCCAGGGTGGGTCCCACTGTTTTTGTCACGACTTGAAAATTTTGACCGCGAATAACTCCAAAAATAAAGCGAATTTGGAAAAACTCCAAACATGAAAGTTTCTCCATTTGAAGAGTAGAATGCTTTTCATGTAGAAAGTTTTTGCTAAGTCGGCCTAGATTTGAAAATGTGCATTAGGGTCAAATTACAATTATAAAAATATTAGTTTTCAATATTCCCCTTGTTGTTTTTGCCCATTTGGAGGCCCTTAAACCCATTTTCATAACTTGGTGTAAAAACAAAGTTTTCTCCAAATAATTTTCTCCATAAACTTTGTTAAAACTTCTTTTTGAGAAAAGCAACACAAATATGACTTCCAAAGAACTAATTGCTAAACCCTATTTGCATTTTAACAACAAGCACTCAAATAATGCCACACAAATGTAATTATGATGCTTATGAGATGATCATGCCCATCATATGCAAGATTTATTAATCCTAAAACTCGGAGTTGTTACACAAATGCCTCACCCTTAAGGAAATCTCACCCCGAGATTTAAAGCAAGAAGAGGGGAAAAGGGGAGAAATAAGATTTTTATTTCACAGATCTGGATTTACATCGAGGATTACACGACTTGGATACAAAGCCTCTCGAGATTTGAGAAAACAAGGCTAGGAGAAATACATGAGAATCATTAGCTTAATCCAGATATCGACTGATATAGGGACAATGGAGACACAAGATGAAAACGACGCTTCAAAACGTCAAGAATGTCCACAAGAACCGAAAACCTCAAGCGTGAACTCCACCATCGTGAACCCAACCACCAAGATCAACCCAAAACAGATCAGACTTCCTCCATGAAATACATATTTTTCTTTCCTCTCACGCCGGCGACTGAACCATGGGCAACCACCAGATCTTGCAACTCGCTCCCGATTACTCTCTTTTCTAAAGTGATTGCTTCTCAAATTTCTCCTCTCGTGAGCAAGGCTTCAAATTTGGGGATGGGAAAGAAGAAGAGATGCACAGGAGGGCATCCACGACGGAGTGGGAAGACAGATGATGCAAGGCACCAGAGTGGAGGCAAGAGGAAGAAGATGGACGACGAGTCATGTAACAGAACTGACCAACTAACATAATTACTGTTCACTAATCGAGCCACCGTGGCGCTTAAGTAGTAAACCGCAATCATATTAGCCCTAGTCCGCGAAATCTCGAAGGATCTCGAACTTTTACAACATAACACCCGAATCGTAAGTTCAGCAGCTTACCATTCACTTAAGTTACTTTTACAAACTTTATAAATACACCAATGGTTACAAATATAATATTTTACAACTTAGGGTTTTCAAATAAACAATGAAGAGAATAATCTTTGCAAATACACTCACACCTACATTTTAAATACTGTGCCGGTGGTCGACTCCTTCAAAAGCATGTAGATGAGAGATAAGAGTTGACTTGCCCGAAGGCTAAGCATTTATATCGGTCCCGCACCTAACAGGTAAGGATATTTTAAGTGGACAAGGAATAGATAATATGCAAGAAGGGTTCCAGCAACTCCTATAACGTAATGCATTAAACATATAAAAGGACGCAAGTGATATTTGCAAACATAGGAGAAATGCTCCGGGGCTTGCCTTATTTAGAAGATCGATGTTAGAGCCCCAGGTACTCGACTATTCCATGTCAGGTTCCTGGTGCTGGATCACTTCTCGTGCGGATCTCCGTTCATGACTTGTCCTTCTGGATCCTTGACTCCACGACGAATGTTCTACACGCGATCCTGGAATGATGCATGTGCATATGTATGAGCACGTGATTGTCGGTGTATGCATGGTCATGGATGCTCAAGGATGATAAATGCTCATAGGTGAATAGCTTATTTTATCGGCTACACATATCACTAGCAGACAAGCCAAGAAAGCCAAATACTTAACCCTAAACTTAATCATCCTAACACAATCATCATGGCCTACTAATTAACAATCAATCATACATAGCATGATTCAGGTAAGCCATTAACATTAAGCCCTACATACAAGCAACACTCATTCAACCTTCACTAGCATTTAGACCTACAACTGGCAGTCTAGTAAATAAATCACAACTGCAGATTTATAAATCCTATGGACACAAAAGAGGACAATCTGGAAAGCTTATAAAATTTCCCATAAATCATCTCAAGACATCAAAGCCTAATTCTCAAGTTAACTAGGCCTAAAACAGAGAACATCAGGACTGGTCCTGACAAAACAGCATTGGAACATTTCTGCCAACCATATTGCAACAGCTATAACTCCTAGATTATTGATCCAATGACCACCAAATTTTGATAGTAGATGGATACACTAATCAGCTATCTATCATATGAATACATGTTTCCCAGAAAATCAACCTATCATAAGGTTAGGCATAGCATCTAGGAATTGACTCTAAATTAACCACCTATGGGTTGAACAGCAACCCATAGCTAAACACACCCTAAAATCCCATAAAAATTACAGTAGGATACACATGGCAATACAAGCCCATCATCCAAATTTCACCCTATTTGGATGATCCTACTGTCCTACACAAAAATGACATGGCAACACCAATCGGGGACCTAAAAGTACTTTGTACTACCAACAAGAATCCCATTTTTCAGAGCAACCTATGAATTACCATGCATTTCCTAAGATTATAAGCATTTCAAGAATTAAATCTAAACTCAAAATAAAAGTATCTCAAACATGGCATATGATATTTTTCAAAGGTAGTACGCATCATAAGAAAAATATTGGAACTTGAACCATCTCATTTGGATCAATATTGAGTGAGATATGAATTTGTAAAGGTTAAAAAGGATTTCGGAATTCTTTTTCCTAAAACCGAATAGGACAAGCTCTTTTTGATTTGGCCCTGCGCTTCCCAAAATTGCATAAGGCCTTATCCGAGATTCTCTCGAGTCGGCTCTTTTGCATGAAGGTGCCTCACCTTCTCCCAATTCTAAACAGGGAGTCCTTTGCGGGGAGACAAACAGGGAGGCCGGCCGGCGCGCGTTCCCGGCCGGTGGAGCCCCGTCGGCGGCCGGGGTGGCGGCGGAGGACCGCAGGGTCCCCGCGCACCCGCGGGTGTCCTCAAGCTAGCGCGAGAGGGCCCGTAGCGGCCTAGCCGCGTGGGCTCGCGGCCCGCCGGCGATGTGGCACGGCGGCGGCGGAAATGCCCGATTGGGCTGCGTCGACGGCCGTGGCAAGCTGCGAGGAGGCGGCGAGGGTAGCTAAGGTCGGCATGAAGTTGTGCGCGCGTGCAGGGAGGCGGTAGCACCGCGGGGAGCGGAGGACATTGCCGGCAGAAAGGCGGCGCACGGTGCGGCGACGCTCCCGTGGCGACGGCGCGGTCGCCCTCGGTGCGGCGGTAAGAGAAGGAGGGCGAGGCTAGCGTAGAGGGAGGCGGCAGGGAATGGCGAAGCCGGCGCGCTGCTGCGGTTCTGGAGCGGCGCTGTACGCGGCCACTGGCCCAGCCGCCCCGCGGCGATGGCGGCGCGGCGTCTCAGCTTCGGCAGAGGGAAAACGAGGAGGGGAGGAAGAGTGGGGAGGAGTGATGGAGTGGAGGAGGTGTTCCCCCTCGCCTTCAAGGCACCAGGCGCAGCAGAGGGGCGAGGACACATATGGGACACGCGGCGGCCAAGGCATGCCATGGCCGGTCCGATATTTTCGACCTCGCCTATTTTAGTGACGGCCAGTCAACTGTCGTCACTGAAATACTATTTCCATTACTCGTAGAACAAACTTAATCGCCCTGTAACTCCTAAACTAGGCCGAATTAGGAGAAACTTTCTACATGAAATTACTCCTCTTGAAGAGTAGATCATTTGGTCTTTAAGAAGTTTGGCCAGATTCTCACTAGTTTTGGAGATATAAAATTCCCAATGAAAATACCTTTAAAATTTCCTAAAATGGAAAAACAGCCCCTAAACCACCCTTTTTCTGCCGTTTTGGAAATCTTGCACTTATTTTCAAGAAAAGTGAGTATTGGGACTTTTGATCCTTATAAAATTGTACAAAGTAAAGGCTTAAGGCGCATCGCCATGCAAAGCTTCTATCAAGCTCTTTTGAAACGGTCAAAGCAAGCACTTTTATAGGCCTAACATGATCAACACGTGTAGAAGCAAGATTAGCCAAAGTTGTTAACATAACCCTAGGTTCATTTGGTGTCCTAATCATGTCTAGATTATTTTAGTGGTCAATCATCAAACACTTGTATTAGTTAATCACATTCACATGCAACCCAAGCATTATCAAGCAATTTGCAATCAAGCGTCAAGGTGAATTGCAAGTCAAACAGTGATTTAGTGCAAATGACATGATTATGCTCATGATGTGCAGAGCTAATGCATGATTAACATCCTGGATGTTGCCTAACCCCCTTAAAAGAAATCTCGTCTCGAGATTTGGTGGAAGTAGATTAGTTTTCGAAAAACGATGCCTCACATAATGACCTTTCATGCTTTGCCACTGCCATCACGTTTATCCAGAAACTTCTCATTACTTGTCACTGCCAAGTGACTCAGTTCCAAGTTACATGATCTCAATGCCTAAGACCCAATGCACCTCCGAGTATAATCTGCCGGCTCCGATGTTGTACTCTGACGGCATGATACTGTTTCATCGAACGATAAGCCAATTTATACTGGTTATGACCTTGGAAACCCGTCAAGTTCACATTCCGTCCGAGGGTTACTTGAGAGGGAATCTGCTATTCGCATCATCAAATACATCAAAAGGTGCTTCAAAATCCATAATGTTTACCACTAAGAAGCGGAGCATAGCTTCTGCAAAACGGAAACCACATGACTCCCTTCCGAGGTGGCAACGTAGGACTTTGTCCGCACATATTTACTATCGGCACAGCCCTTCATAGGAACACCGGCTATTGACATGCCAATAGGAATCATTTTGATCAAAAATATTCAACTCCTACATGTATAAATCAAAATTCCTGGGTCATGGATACCGAATCTTCTCATGTAGAAGTCAAAGTTCTTAGGTCATGGACTCCTTGACTTATCGAAACCCACAAAGTTCCTTATTCCATTTAGCAAGTTCCGACAAGCTAAGCGAATCATTTAGCAAGCATCTTCGGGTAGCACCTTCTTGCATACAATACATATCTCGGATTAGGGATTCGCCACTCTGGGTATACCAAAAGTACCTTGCTCCAACCAAACATGTGACAAGCCTTACCCAAAAGGGTTCCCGTATTGAGCCAACATGCGGTCCCAATGCATGATTCTGGTGTACCGACTACCTGATTCTCTTCTTCGGGTGCAAAAACTGCTAGTACTACAAACATCCAATTACGCGTGGAAACTTCATCTTATCAACGGGACACATTGGCTTCTTGTAGATGGACGGTTGACAATTGAGTAACACAAAGTAGATATCCAAGGACGTGACATTGGTCGATTATCTCAATAACGGCCTTTATCGATGAATTTTCTCCTTTGATTCCCATAAGACAAGAGTACTTTATAGGGCATTAAAAGGTCTAACCCCCTTAAAAGAATTCCAACTTCGGATAAGGGGTTCCATGGGGTAGAAATTCATTCCGCGATCGGCAAAACCTTATATCCATTTAAATTCATGCCGACGGCTCCAACTACTCGACACTTGAGTTGGCAAGAGTGATTCCACTATGAGCAAAAGGGACAACTGGATACAATCAAGAACGCAACCAATAGTACTCGTACTTCGCTCTCAAGGATCTCAGCTTGGACGCGTGGTTGTTCATTCCAAAACACCTCTCAAACACACATCAAAACACACCGTATACTCTACACAAACTATAGAGGAGCACGCATTCTACAAAAGATAAGGTGACTCTAGTGGAAACACTTGGTAGTCTATCGGCCTACCATCTCTTGTAGTCAAGACAAGGTTAACGTTAGTGACCTATCCTTCACAAAATCATCTTACAACGCACCTCAAAAGAACATTCATAGCTTAGAATGATCGATAAATATCAAAGATATTCAAGGTAGGATCATGCAAGAGTACACATCGAGGTATTCTCGTGCATTAGATCGAGGTTAACAACCCTATAGTTCGTGAGCACCATTGGTTATTCCTCAAGACCCATCACGGCTACTACGCATCGGGATGCATCTTTGCATGTCAAAGAGTATTCTCGCACGAATAGGCATCGCGTGCAAGACATGAAGTGAACGACCAACAAGGATGGTCGTATGGTTGAAGAATCACAAGGAAAAATAAGGAATGGCACATGGCCCATCGTCTTCATGGCATACTACTACTCGTCGAAACGGTTTTCCAATACTAGGTTTATTAAGATAGCGGGCTTAGTTAGACAATCATCATGAAACCGAAGTTAGCTGCCAATCCAAGGAGTAGCAAACCAATAGGTCAAATGCCCAAGGATCAGCGAGAAAGCAACTAAACACTTTGGGCATGGAGTTAAGCTATCATTACAACTTCCTATTCGCAAGAGCCATATCGATAAGACTATTTTATCAACACTCTACTATCGCGATCTAAGCACGTGCACAAGCATCTAACGAGTCATTCGAGGAAAACGTGCGAGGCCACATTCTAACGTTGGAGGAGATGGGGAGAAGGATCACCCCATTCATCAAAGCATTATCGGGCTTCGATAACGCTACAATATGTATTTGGATTCTTTCGAAAGATACGTCTTGCAATATTCAAGGAAGGTTGTAAGACAATAACATGGCAAAGATATTACACAAGTGTAGTTAAGGTAACATACTACGATTGGTAATCACAATGCTTTGTGGCGTCCCCTAGCAATCCAACTATGCACCTACCGGTCACATGGTGGTGCTAGGTTTCATTCACGGCACCTGCGAACTTCAATCGAGACTACATCACCTAATCCACGACCAATGGTATGATTCGCCAGAGGATAGAACACATATACTACGGGACATCTTGTACCGAAACTGACTCTGGGCACAAGACAAGGTAAAAAGAATCGTCATCGATTTAAAATTCGAAGATACCAAGGAGTATGTATGGAACAAACATGGCATAAACTACACAATAAGGTCATGTTGTTCCCGGAGGTATGATGGATAGCAAGATTCGCTTAAATCGGGTCTAGGTATTTGACAACAAGGAACCAACGTCAACATACCATCATGGACGGATAACAAGGGAAGCGAATTCACAAGCACAAGAGTTGAACATTTTTTTCAAACCACAACAACGTTCTAGCCCAAACCTATAAGCTCCACATGATACTCGTTCATAGCGGCTAGTCTAAAATAAATCCGTCAACCAACATGTAACATCATACATTTCTCTTGACCAACATATCATGGCACCCACAACACATGGATACACGCCATAACATAAAGGTCCACAAAAGGAAGCGAGTAACTCTACTAGCAAGCATCACTCGACTACTCCTCGGGTTGTTGGTCCATGTTCTCCACATAACATGCATTTTCAACTTCTTCACTCTCCGGTCGAGGCATTGCCGAGGTATTGCCACCAATTCCTCATTCTGAAATTCATTCCGATGTTGCACCACTGTACCAAGGCATGTTGCCACTGACCAAGTAGGGCAAGTAGAAACTAAAACTGATTTTGCACAACAAAAAGCTTCATGCATGGCAACATTCTTTCGCTGCGTAGCCCGTTCCTTGGGAAGTGTTATTTGTGCAAGCAACATAGTCACCCTCTTTACTTTCTCGTCGTATCCCTTCATCACCGACTACGCTTAGTGGTGACATAATCGGACTCATGATTAAGAGGTTTCCAATGCACTCTCAAAACAAGAGTAGCTCCTTATCATGGCAAATATGGCACCGCTAGCAATACCGTTGCTATTCTCGGCCTCATCCGTATCACCAACAAGTGTAGTCTCACTAACTGGGTGCCACACGGCATGGCATGGATCACCCTTGGGAAACGCACTCAAAGGGCACGAGCAACCTCATCTCGGACATCTCTTAAGCAAATCCCTCGGGCTTTGTAAGCAACTATATTCGCACCTTCGAGGGTTCCGCCTCGAGCGATAAAGCGATGGCCACACCAAAGTGACCGATCCTTGCTCTTGGCGGGAATCACAACTTGACGAGGAGTAAACTTAGACGTTGACCTTCCATCTCTTGACTCCACGGGTAGCGAGGCTCTTTACCCGTGGTATAACCCACGAATGCGAGAACTTGCCATAAAAGAGACGGCATTCCAAATTCGTCAGAAACTGCTTGATTGCTTATGGCTCACAAGTGGCAAGCTAATGTTGTAGAGCTTCTGCTTTGGTTGACTTGGATTTGATGTGCTTCAATCGTGCCTCTTGTACAACCGAATTACAACTCTCATGTGATGAAGATTATATTGGTCCATTTTTATCGAAAGAGAGGTATTCATTTATAAGGAGAGAAATAGTGTTGTACCCATGAAATGATCATATGACATGATGCATGCACGTTCCATACGTCCTCACAAACCTAGAAAACAATAGATTCTAGCATTTTAAGCGGTGGCATATATACGACTCTCATATAGCGGAAACTAGTTGAACTATACGAAGTTGCATGGTTAGTGTACCTACAGAAGATTCCATTTCAGCCCATTCCCATATGAATGCAAGCAACGTAAAAACTCGGCACCTTAGGAATAAGGTCAAAGCTCCGAATACAAACAACTCCTATTCAACACCCTTTCTCCACCGGAATATCCCCGATATCCCCGTATGTAGGTGCACGCTAACCAATCATCGTCAGAAGATGACATCCCACACATGGGACACTTTCATATAAACATGTGTGGAACATGTAAATAATCCGGTGTCATATAAGCACTCCCCTAGATCGGCAGTGTATCCGATCATGCTCTCACAACTCACACTTACCTGGGCATTGAAACAACTTACTAGAGCGTAGAGGAATATGAAACCAAATATAACCATTCAAGTGAATGGCCCCTATACATATCCGTCATGTATGAGCGCGACAAAAGAAAATATGATGCAATACCCATAGTTAGCCTGTTAGATAGCCACCTAGTAGTCCTTAACTAGGCATATAGGACACGACCACTAGCACACTTTAGTCTTGAACTCATAGTTTTTCAAACACCTATATATCTACAAGTTGGCAAATAGTTTTGTAAAACAAAATCCTTTTGTTTTTAAACACTCAAGTGAACAGTACGTGCTGAACCATGGAGCTGATGCCAGCTGTAATAGAACCGACCAACTAACATAATTACTGTTCACTAATCGAGCCACCGTGGCAGCTTAAGTAGTAAACCGCAATCATATTAGCCCTAAGTAGTCCGCGAAATCTCGAAGGATCTCAAACTTTTACAACATAACACCCGAATCGTAAGTTCAGCGCTCCCATTCACTTAAGTTACTTTTACAAACTTTATAAATACACCGATGGTTACAAATATAATATTTTACAACTTAGGGTTTTCAAATAAAATGTACGAAAGAGAATAATCTTTTGCAAATACACTCACACCTACATTTTAAATTCCCATTTCAGTGGTCGACTCCTTCAAAAGCATGTAGATGAGAGATAAGAGTTGACTTGCCCGAAGTCTAATCCTCCCGTAATGGGATATAAGTCCACCGTGTCACCACCGTGGTAGCCTCCAACCTACAACAAACAACATTGGGAATTGCACCCGAGTACGTGGGTACTCGCCTAGACTTACCCGTCTTAAACCAGAAAATAAGGACGCTTTGGGGTGGAATGCATGGCCTTATAGTGGACTAGCTGACTCATTTGCGAAAAGCACAGGTTATCTGTTAACACCAGAATTTGGTCAGGAATATGACAGGTGGACCCGCAGACGGCAGAGAGAGGAATTCGGCAAGTGCATATGCGGTCGGCTAATTTCCATGTGTTCGGCAAATGGCCAAGCTGGTCGGCAACTGCTTTATTTGAAGGCGGAGAAAGGAAAAAGGAAGCGATCGAAAAGGGAAGGAGTCGTGATGATCAAGGACTCCGATTATGGATAGAGTTAGCATGTCTTTGTCTTTCCAATTTTGGTTAGATAGTTCGTAAGTGCTTAGGACTCATGTTTTGTCCAGGGTATAAATATAAACCCTCGACCATTGTAATAAGGGTTCACAACCAAATCAATACAACCGGCTACGCGCCACCCTTCGAGTCCTTTAGTCGTGTCGTCGAGTTCTTCGAGAGGGCCAATCGATCCGTCGACCTCCGTAAGTCCCGGCAACCTTGTTATCATGTCTAGTATCGTGCGGCGGATTTAGATGTGATGCAAGTAGTCTCATCCGTTTTGCTTAGTATCGTGCGGCGGATTTAAGCTTAATGATGGGAAGTTTTTGCTTGTGCCTTGTATCGTGCGGCGGATTAAGACATGAGTAAAGATAGTTATCGGCTCTTTTAGATTTGGCAAGATCTAATAGATTCATTAAGTTATCACGTGTTGCATGCTTTATTTAATGTTTAATTATTTGCAACACTCTTTTGCCCAATCTAGATTGATACTCTTTCGGCTTGTTGATCGTTCCTTTCATGCTTATTCAATACCGAGTAGATTAAGCTCATATAGCCGAATTAGATCGATCTAGATTGTTACATGTTGCGGGTTCATTCACGTTATATGTAGATAAGCCTTGACAGGACCGGGTACCGTGCGGCAGATGCAGGTCTTTGGGTTACTCTAGAGCTAGTCATCCGGTGGACTAGAGATCGGTTTAATCTGATAGGCTCCTTTTACATGTTGCTTGTTTGTTCCTTCTTCATGGACCCCGATTCGGCAATCTTGCCGATACGGTTATGCTTATACATGTAGCAAGTATCTATAGATCTGTTAGATAATTATATGCTTTTAGCTCTTTATTGCTAGATTGTATCATGCGGTGGATTGATCTAGTAGCAAGGAGTGGTGTAAATTCATAGTGAGTGGTATCATGCGGTGGATTAGCTTGCTTGGGTTTATGCTCGACGGGTTTATGAAGGCTAGACGTGCGGCAGACTAGTTGGAGTAGCCTATGCATGTGTTGTTTAGTAGATTTATATTTATAAGTTACTTATTCTTAATTTTTAGTGCTTAAAGATGCTTTAAACATGAGATGTAGTTTGATATGCTTCAATGATTTAATCTTGTTCAAACATGTCTTCATTTACTGTATTCGGCTAGTTTGTTCTATTTACATCAGTTATGTTACTTTAGCCGAATGAACTGCATCCTGTTGGCAGATAGCTTCCATAGCTATGTGTCGTCGTAAGTGGCTTCAGGGCCGTAAAGATGGAACTGTCTGGTCTCACCCAAAGACGTTCCAGCTTATGATCTTACCGTTTTATCCCTTGTCGATTTTCAGGTCAAATCGACCGGCACGCCACCGGATTCGACGCCCGGCACCCGATTGAAGCTAGGCTTTCCGGGCTTGCCGTGTGTGAGACGCAGGGTGGTCACATTTTGCGTCAACACACTTTTTGGCACGCCCAGTGGGACAACTTCTCAATATAAGATGGGATCGGAAATTGACAACAGTCACGTTCTGAACGTGACCATGGACGAGCTGCCGCCAGAGCAACGCCAGATGGTGGAGCAAGCAATGGAACAATTTCAGCAGAAATGTCTGATGTCCTTTTCCAAGAACAAGAGTGGCAGAGTGATGATCAAGCAAGCACTGCCACGAGTTCTTCTCGCTGGTCAGTCTGATGTTACTGACGAGGAGGAGATGCAGAGGGTAGTTGGAGCCATCTACAAAGCTGTAGGAGACACTATGTTGAATCACAACACAGCTTTTCTGGGCACCTTCCGCAAAATCATGGCTGAAACTTTTGGTCCGGCAGTTGACAAACGATTTGAAGCAAGATTTGGAGAGCTTGCTGGGCCAGTGTACTTCAACACTCAGCAATCTTCAGGGAAGTCAACTGGAGGAGAAGAGATAATCGGTACAAGCAAAGATGGAGCTATTCATGATGGAAAAGAGAAGCCTCCTGTGACCGAGCAGCAAACTCATGGTCAGGTAGCTTTTGGTGCGACAACAGATATACCTGCATCTGCTTATAAGATTTCTCCAAGAGCAAACAGATTGCGTAAGAGTGTCTATGGAGATGGGTATAGTGAATTCACTGACATAAAGGCTCGATGCTTTGCCGAATCCAGGATACAGAGTGCATCAGAGTGCCTTCTAGGAGACAGGAGCAAAAGATGCAAATGATGAGCTCCTGCGTAATGGCCGATATGATGCGTAATCAATTCGGCCCGAAACCAAAGCATCGACATATGCATACAAATCTCCTTTCCTGCATGGTACAATAGGGTAGCTCTTCCACCAAGAGTTAAACCACCAACGGATTTGACCAAATTCTCCGGTCGATGATACCAGTACCATTGAGCATGTCAAGAGATATCCGATGCAACTTGGAGAAGCCGCCGATGAAGCTTGGAGGATCGATATTTTCCTATGTTCTCGACAGGCCGGCTTTCACATGGTTTGCATCGCAGCCGGCCAATTCCATTGGTACATGGGCAGAATTGGAGCAAAAGTTCCATTCATACTTTTATACAGAACCAATGAGAAGAAGATGGTTGATCTCGTGGTCTATGAGGATGAAAACTACCGAGACACCAATGGAGTATCTCCGCATTCGAGAAGCAAAGAACATGTGCTATTCTCTCGACTATTCCCGATGATCGCCTTGCACAATTGGTCATTGGGTGCATGCCGCCACATATTAGAGACAAGCTATTCGGCATGGAGTTTGAAGATCTTGGACAAACTTGCACAAAAGCCGACAAGAATGAGCAATCAAGCCCAAGGGTTCAAGAGATGCTCGCTTTTCGAAGAACAAAGGTAACCGTTGGATATGTATCGTGATTTCGAGGAAGCATCTCGAATATGAAGATGAAGATGAAGTAGTCAGCTGCAGAGTTGACCTGGACAAAAGAGCCTACTTTGGTCACCATCGATGGGTGAAGCAGCCAGGGATCTTATGATTTTGATGTCAAGAGCGTATAAGCTCTTTTTGTATCTGGTCCAAGAAGGACGCGTTGCCGCGTAAGGACATCCTATGTCGCTACCAAGGAGTAAAGGATAAGAAGTACCGTGGATTTCATGATACAAACTCTCATCATATCAATGATTGCCGAGTGTTCGAGTAAAAATTCGAAGGCTATTCAAGATGGACACTTAAGATTTGATGGCAAGATGAAAGTAGACAAGAACCCATTCCCTCGTAACATGGTCTCTTTCTCCATAGGCATGGTTGATGCCAAGAGTCCAAGGAAAAGGAAAAAGATGAAGGTTCTCGACATCCGAAAGAGCCAAAGAGATTGGTTCGTTGACCCTAATCGGCAAGTTACCAAGGAGGAAGTGCAACAAGCGCAGCTCAAGAATAGCCGAACAGAGAAGGGTCAAACTTCGATGCAAATAAGGGAAATTGCCGAATACACGCCGATCCGAAGCGCAGGTTACAAAGACGACACTTATTGAATAAGTGGCAATGGGAAAAGAAGATGGAGTATGATGAGGAACAAAGAAGACATTGAGGAGGAGCGCAAAGTTCATGGCGTAACGTCGAGATATGAAGCGAATGCGCCAAAGGGAACAAGAAGAATACAGAGAGAGCAAGAGCAATCTCATTGGAATTGTTCCTTCTTCATTACACCGTTGGAATGAAGGCTTGAAATTGCCTCGCGTAAACAATTGCCCCGAATGCAAGATCAATATTCGTAGTACAGTAATCTCGAGTCAACCGTCCCGTTCATGATAGACTTGGGATGAAAGTTCCGTAGAACGACGGCGCCTAAAAATAAACAAGCTTTTGATGGATATCGTAGGAAAAGATTTGCGCACTCAAACATGGGCTCACAAGAGTGTCCATACTACGGAAGAGAGCTCCTACACATGGCAAAAAGGTCAATGGTGCCCTCCGGGTCTCATGGAAAAGCCGTAAGAGAAGAGTTCAAATATTGAGAAATCAAGAGATGAAGCAGAAATAGCCAAAAAGAAGCCAAGATGGCGTCCTAAGAAAAAGGATGGTAGACAGGGCCCATCGGCTAATACTAACATGGTGTTCTTCATTCCATTAGAGTTTAAAGCTCCCGAAGACCAAGAAGTGCAAGATGAGGTATATTCAGATTTTGATGAGACCGAATGCCGAGACCCGATGGCTCAACTTGTGTTGACTCGGCAAGCAATCTTTGATAAGCCGCTAAAAATCGTCATCCGAAAACCATTGTACTTGAAGGGATATGTCAATGGCAAGCCTTTAACTAAGATGCTTGTTGATGGAGGGGCCGCTATCAATATTATGCCCTATGCTACTTTCAGAAACTTGGTATGACAAATGAAGATTTGTCATGACGACATGATCCTTAGAGATTTTGTCAGGCAATGCTTCGATACTGAGCAAGACATGTGGAGCTAATGATTGGATCCAAGACCTTGATCACTACCTTCTTTGTCATTGATGGCAAGGGGGCATATAGCATGCTTCCGGGAAGGGATTGGATCCATGCTAATTGCCGTATACCCTCAACTATGCATCAAATCCTTATTCAAAGGGGTAGGAGATGATGTAGAAGTTGTTCAGCCGATGATTCAGTGAGTGTTGCCACTTCGAGCCTCGCTTATTGGGAGTATGATGGACTAGATTGCCTTTCGGGTAAGGTATGGAAAGAAGGTCCCGTCAATGTGTTCGATTAGGGATCAACAACATCCAAGCAAATGGCTCGACAAGAACTTTTAATGGGCAATCCAATCGATGGCAACAAAGGCAACCGTCGTGGTTTCATGTCGGCCGACAAATTAGAAGAAATCAATGTTGGTGATAGCACAAAGTCAAGGCCGATGTATATCAAGGCAAATTTAGACCCGTAATATAAATTGAAGTTAATAGAGTTGCCGAATGAGTTCAAAGATTGTTTTGCTTGGGATTACACAGATGCCTGGGTTGGATCGATCAATTGTTGAGCATAAGCCGCCTATAAAACCCGGATTTCGTCCTTTCAAACAACCTCCACGGAAAATCTATAAAGAGGAGGTATTGGCCGATGTAAAGAAAGAGATTGAGAGATTAATTGAAGCAAACTTTATTCGGCCATGCAGTATGCGTAATGGATTTCAAATATAGTACCTGTCTACAAGAAGAATGGAAAGATGAGGGTATGCATAGATTTCGAGATCTCAACAAAGCTACTCCAATGGATGGATACCCAATGCCAGCTTGCCGATTTATTAGTGGATGCAAAGCCAGTTGGTTATGAAGTTATCGCTTTATGGATGGCAATGCCGGCTACAATCAAATTTTCATGGCGCTTGAAGATATTGCAAAGACCGCATTCGCATGTCCCGTCACATTGGATTGTTTGAGTGGATAGTGATGACATTTGGATTGAAGAATGCCGGTGCAACTTATCGTAGAGCCATGAACTATATCTTTCATGAGTTAATCGGCAAGATTGTAGAAATTTATATTGATGATGTAGTAGTCAAATCCAGAGACCATGAAGGACATTTAGCCGATTTAAGAAAGACTTTGGAGTGCACAAGGAGACATGGCTTAAAGATGAATCCAAACAAGTGTGCTTTTGGAGTCTCTACTGGTGAGTTTTTAGGGTTCTTGATCCACAAAGGAGGGATAGAAGTTGGAAAAAAGAGCATGGAAGCAATAGACAAAGTTGTGCCCCCAACTAACCTTACATTGCAATCATTGTCAAGGCAAGGTCAATTTCGTGAGAAGATTCATATCCAATTTATCGTAAAGAGTGTTGCCTTTCTCTCCATTGTTGAAGCTCAAGAAAGATCGAAATTTGTCTGGGGTGACATACAAAGAAAAGGCTTTTGATGAAATCAAGCAATATATGAAGGCACCGCCAGTTGGTACCTCCACAACTTGAGAAGCCTTTCAAGTCGTATGTGGCGGCCGATAGCCTAACAATAGGATCGGCCCTTATGCAAGAGTTTGATGGAAAAGAGAGAGTAATAGCTTACCTTAGCCGAAAACCGTTAGATCCCGAAACAAGGTATTCGGCTATAGAAAAGCTCGTTTGTGTGTTTATTACTCATGCACCAAATTTCGGCACTATTTGTTAAATGCCGAATGTGTGGTTATATCTAGTTTTGATGTAATTAAACACATGTTGTCAATGCCGATTTTAAGTGGGAGAATCGGCAAATGGGTATTAGCACCGGCGTAGTTTAATTTAAAGTATGAGTCGGCAAAAGCAAGAAAGGACAAAGTAATTGCCGATTTTATTACTCAACATCGTGATTTATCTTGATATGATTAACATTGCCCCATGGGCATTATTTTTTGATGGATCATCATGTGACAAAGGTGGTGGTGCCGGTATTCTTTTGATATCCCCACGTGGAAAGATATTTGAGTTTGCTTTTTCAATTGAATATCCCGTCACTAACAACCAAGCTGAGTATGAGGCTTTGCTTAGAGGGCTTCGGGCTGCTGGTAGAACCGGGGTCAGTTGTCGTTGAGGTATTTGGTGATTCTCGAATTGGTAATCAATCAGCTTGACAGACAATATGAATGCAAAAATGATGTACCGCAAGGGTACCATGAACAATGTAGGGAACTTCTCGAAAAGTTTTTCGCAGTTACTTTGCATCATATACCCAGAGAGCACAATGGAGAAGCAAATAAATTAGCTCAAGCCGCTTTCGGATATCGGGAAAATCATGAAGTCTATACAAAAAGAAGATGTTTTCAATTCGATCGATAAGTAATGACTGGAGAAGTGACATTATCAACTATCCGAAAGATCCATCTCAAAGAGTTTCCCTGAGGCTCAGTATAAGGCATTTAAATTTGTGCTTCTTGATGATCAGTTGTACCACAAGTCTATAGATGGAGTGTTGCTCAAATGCTTGAGCCAAGAAGAAGCTAAGAAGATTATGTTTGAAGTCCATGAAGGAGCTTGTGGTGCACATCACCGGCTTACCGAATGAAATGGATAATAAGGAGGACAGGTACTTTTGGCCGACTATGTTGGAGGATTGCTTTGAATATTACAAAGGGTGTCGAGATTGTCGATATTTGGTAATGTTCAGAGAGCACCTGCATCTGCTCAATCCGATAATTAAACCTTGGCCGTTCGTAGGATGGGGTATAGATTTAATTGGACAGATCAATCCTCCATCTAGCAAAGGACACAAGTTTGTGTTGCTAGCAACAGATTATTTCACCAAGTGGGTTGAAGCTATCCCTTTGAAAAAGGTCACATCGTAAAATATGATCAGCTTTTGTCAAGGAACATATAATTCATAGGTTTGGGATTCCACAGACCATTACAACCGATCGTGGGACTCGGCTTCACTTCTTCGTAGTTTTGTGATTTTGCCGAAAACATGGGGATAAGGTCAGATAATTCTTCTCCTTATTATGCACAAGCCAATGGCCAAGCAGAGGCAAATAAGATCATGATCAAATTATTCGAAGAAAATCGATGAGAAGCCAAGGAGATGGCACTTGGTCCTTAATGAAGCATTGTGGGCTTACCGAATGGCTTGTCATGGGTCCACACAAGCATCTCCATATGAGTTGGTTTATGGACATAATGCCGTGATGCCTTGGGAGTTGCAATCAGATCAAGGAGAGTTGAGTTACAAAAGGACTCGACAGAAAAAGATTATAACTTGGATCTCGATGATGGATGAGTTAGAAGATTTGCAGGTTAAGGCCTTGGAGAATATTGTCATTAAGGCCTTGGAGAATATTGAGAAGAAGTAAAATATATCGTGTTGGAGAAGAATTACTACAACAAATGAGTTAAGATTAAGCAATTTGTCCAATTGAATAAGGAGAATTGGTTTGGAAAACAATATTGCCCCTGAAGATAGCGATTGGTACCATAGAGAAGGATCTCTTCGTCGATAATTTTCCTTGTTCAACCGTTTGATCACCTCCGAAGGTTTATCGGGAGAAGAGAAGTTTCTTCGGGTTGTTGATTATCCGGCTAAGATAAGATAAGTTTGGTGTGTGAATGAAAAAGATGAAAGTAACAAATATGAGAACGCCATCAGGATTGCTAAAACGGCATTCTTTCATTTAGAAGTATCAACCCGGAATCCTTATCCAGATCACCACCATTGGCAAGACTTTGAGGATTGGCCTCGTATCTATTAAGAGAAAGTGATAAGTGCAACGGGTACATTTTTGTGGAAAATAAGAAATCAAAAAGCATTCATACCGAGGGAGGGCTTAGCTTTTTTTGATCTTGTTTTCTGGGAACCGGCATTGTAAAAATCCTTGATAAAGTAAGAGGTTTTCTTTTAAGGTCCTTCAAGAGCACCGTATCAACCGAATTTTGTTGAATACTTATTGGAGCATCATGCCCCGAAGAAGACGAGGGCCAAAGCCAATATTGGACTTCGGAGGACTTGGATGAGCAATGTCCCGCTTAAAAGATGATTAGAAACAAAAAGTGAAGTAAAAGGTAGCCATAAGCATGTACCTCATCATCGAAGAGAATGAGGGCATCAAGACTTGGCATAAAGGATGGACTTGTGCTCGAAAATATGAGAATGCCACCCTACAACCGTCAGGTTGAATGAAGGATGAACAGCTTCAATTATCACTAGAGGATTGGGTTCATATACCGAAGCTTGCATCCAAGATTGAAAACTTTATTGGCCTCGCACGTTCAGAATGACTCCCTAGGCCCGATGATACTTGAGAAATATGGCCTTGGGGGCAATTGACCAAGTCCAAACCGCCTCGGCAACCATGTTTGGATTATAAAATTCATAAGTTGAACTTATCAACCGGCCATGATGAAATTCTGCAAGGCACAGGGTTTGATGAAGGAATTGTAGATGTCCTTAGAATCATCATCTATGCCCTACCATAGCTAAATCATAGGAAGTGTCAAATTTTCATTCTCTCGGTAGGGGAACCAGAGCACATGGTTGAATCCCTTGTAGAAGATCTTGAAAAGATGGCCCAAGTCAATGGTGATTGAAGATGCAGCTTCTCCATATGTCCGACAGACTTGTATCTCGGATCTTCACCTTCAAATAGTTGATTGAAGGAAAATTCAAAGTTGTGGAGATCAACAAAAACAACTGGATGCATATATAGTTGCAACCACATTTGAAGAAGCCACCATGGTCCATTAACACAGAAATTTCACCTTGATTCCTCATTTGGACAAGGATTTGATGCATCATGTGGTAGAATGCTCCCAACAGATATTTGCCCAAAGGAATCACCTTGCTCGCAGCCAATTCTTCACCATCACTATGTGATTCGAGAGTGGGCTCATTGGATTTGCCACAGTAATGAATCTCGCATAACCACATGTTCATAAAGGCCCTATATTCTTTATCGCACATGTGGCCGCTTGAAGCATAAGTCTGAACATACTTGGCCCAACCTCCTCCCGATTTAACCGCCTTCGTGAGCTAGTGCTTTTGTATTTGAAGGGGTAGGTTGGTTTGGTGATATTCGACCATTCATCATGAAAATGTCCGATAGAGTAACCGACATTGGGCCATGACCGAAGACAAATGCATTGATAGCATCGACCAAAAGTGGGAAGCAGCTATCAAGAGGGAGTCATTTCTCGGCATTTCGGCTAAAGAAAGCTCCGTATAAAGGCTTAATGTCTTGAGATTCCTGTAAATCGCTATTCCCGGATTGCATCCTACGGTACCAATCGCGCCATCCCGTGATTGAAGGAAGGGCCAGTCTTGAAAGTGTTTGGCCATCTATTTGAAGGGGCAATCCTAGATTTAAATGGGATCCTCAAAGTTTCCCTTTCAATAAAATCCTCGAATTGGGGTCTCCCATCGACCAAGAAAAATGATCCAGACACGCAAGATTGGAGATTAAGATCTCATTCTTCATTTCCTTCAAGAAGAAATTGAAGTGAATGGATCAAAGAAGTGCGTCTCGAGAACTCGATTTAAGAAAATTGCCGAATAGGAAAAGGTGTAGGGTTACCTCTAGAAACTCTTCTTGGGTTCCCGCTGCCATGATGGAGCCGGTTGAAGTGTCCATCGCCATTGAAGACAAGAAATGGATTCAAAGCATCTCAGGTGGCGGGCCGCGGGCGCCTGTGGTGATGACCTAGGCGGAAGGCATAAATAATTTCAAAATAAAATCCTTTTTATCTCGAAATTGAGGGGGCATGTGTTAACACCAATTTGGTCAAGAATATGACAAAGTGGACCCGCAGGGAGCAGGAGAGCACCCGGCAAATGCGTATGCGGCCGGCTAATTTCCGTGTATTCGGTAAACAATGAAGCGGCTCGTAACGGCTTCGTTTGAAGACGACAAAAAGGGAAGATGAAGCCGACTTAAAGGGAAGGAGTCGATAGTCAAGGACTCCGATTATGGATAGAGTTAGCGTATCCGGTCTTTCCAATTTTGTTTAGATAGTTCGTAAGTGCTTAGGACTCATGTTCTGTCCCAGGGTATAAATATAAACCCTCGACCATTGTAATAAGGGTTCACAACCAAATCAATACAACCGCTACGCGCCACCCTTCGAGTCCTTTTAGTCGTGTCGTCGAGTTCTTCGAGAGGGCCAATCGATCCGTCGACCCGTAAGTCCCTAACCTTGTTATCATGTCTAGTATCATGCGGTGGATTTAGATAATGATGCAAGAAGTCTTGTTGCAATGCTTAGTATCATGCGGTGGATTTAAGCATTGAACCAAGAGGGTTCCATGTTAGTCATGAGTCGTGCGGCAGCTAAGATTAGCTAGGAGCTAGTTACCAAAGTTTCTCCGACTAGGTCATGAGTCGTAAAGGCAAAGATCTAAGCTTAGAGGCTAGTTATCGGCTCTTTTAGATTTGGCAAAATCTAATAGATTCATTAAGTTATCACGTGTTGCATGCTTTATTTAATGTTTAATTATTTGCAACACTCTTTTGCCCAATCTAGATTGATACTCTTTTCGCTTGTTGGTCGTTCCTTTCATGCTTATTCAATACCGAGTAGATCAAGCTCATATAGCCGAATTAGATCGATCTAGATTGTTACATGTTGCGGGTTCATTCACGTTATATGTAGATAAGCCTTGACAGACCGGGTACCGTGTGCGCATGCAGTCTTTGGGTTACTCTAGAGCTAGTCATCCTAAGGGACTAGAGATCGGTTTAACATAGGCTCCTTTTATGTTGCTTGTTTGTTCCTTCTTCATGGATCCCGATTCGGCAATCTTGTCGATACGGTTATGCTTATACATGTAGCAAGTATCTATAGATCCGTTAGATAATTATGTGCTTTTAGCTCTTTATTGCTAGATTGTATCATGCGGTGGATTGATCTAGTAATGAGGAGTGGTGTAAATTCATAGTGAGTGGTATCATGCGGTGGATTAGCTTGCTTGGGTTTATGCTCGACGGGTTTATGAAGGCTGGGACGTTATGCGTAATAGTTGGAGTAGCCTATGCATGTGTTATTTAGTAGATTTATATTTATAAGTTACTTATCCTTAATTATTAGTGCTTGATGATGCTTTAAACTTGAGATATAGTTTGATATGTTTTAATGATTTAATCTTGTTCAAACATGTCTTCATCTACTATATTCGGCTAGTTTGTTCTGTTTACATCGCTTATGTTACTTTAGCCGAACGAACCGCATCCCGTTGGCGTATAGCTTCCATAGCTATATGTCGTCGTAAGTGGCTTCAGTGGCCGTAAAGATGGAACTGTCTGGTCTCACCTGCACGTTCCAGCTTATGATCTTACCGTTTTATCCCTTGTCGATTTTCAGGTCAAATCGATCGGGCACGCCATCGGATTCGTACGCCGGCACCCGATTGAAGCTAGGCTTTCCGCTTGCTGTGTGTGAGACGCAGGGTGGTCACATTTTGCGTCAACACTACCATAGCGTTTGCCATCGCTCGAGAGCCTGAACGGCCCTTAACCTTGGCTCCACGGCTCCAGAACTGCCATATTTGCACACACGAGCATGCCGCGCGCACGGCCGTTCCAACGCATCCTATGGCTCCCGCACCGAGTCAAGCATGCCCGTACACCATGGTTAAGGCATTTTGACACCTATAGCCTCTCCACCACAGCGTTTGTTGCCGCCCGAGAACCCGAATGGCCCTTAACCATGGCTCCACAAAACTCTAGAACTACCATATTTGCACACACGAATATGCTACCGCACAGCCCGGGCCGTGCGTGTCCTGCTCTTGACACTAGGTCAAGCATGACCGTATGCCATGGTTAAGGCGTTTTGATGCCTCCGGCCTCACCACCACAATGTTTGTCATCACCCGAGAGCCCGAACGGCCCTTAACTATAGCTCCACGACCTCCATCCATAATTGCACACACGACCGTGCCGCCGCATGGTCGGATCCCCGTGCATCCTATGGCTCTCGCACCGGGTCAAGCACGCCTCGTACGCCATGGTTAAGCCATTTTGATGCCTTTCACCTCTCCACCATAGAGTTTTCCATCACCCGAGAGCCCGAAGGGCCCTTAACCATGCCTCCACGGCTCCAAAACCGCCATATTTGCACACCCGACCATGCTGCCGCACGGCCGGTTCCAACGCATTTTATGGCTCCCGCCCGAGTCAAGCATGCCCGTACGCCATGGTTAAGGCATTTTGACACCTCTCGGCCTCTACCATAGCGTTTGTCGTCACTCGAGAGCCCGAACGGCACTTAACCTCGGCTCCACGGCTCCGAATCGCCATATTTGCACACACGACTTTGCCGCCGCACGGCCGGTTCCTCGCATCCTACGGCTCCTCGCACCAAGTCAAGCACGCCCATGCACTATGGTTAAGGCGTTTGACACCGCCGGCCTCTAGACCACAGCATTTGTTGCCGCCTCAAGAACCCGAATGGCCCTTAACCATGGCTCCACCGCTCTAGAACCGCCATATTTGCACACACGACTATGCTACCGCACAGCCCGGTTCCTACGTGTCCTATAGCCTCTCGACACTAGGTCAAGCACGACCGTATGCCATGGTTAAGGCGTTTTGACACCTCCGGCCCCACCACCACAATGTTTGTCATCACCCGAGAGCCCGAACGGCCCTTAACTATAGCTCCACGACTCCGTAACATCCATAATTGCACACACGACGTGCCGGCGCACGGCCGATCCCGTGCATCCTACGGCTCTCGGCACCGGTTCAAGCACACCCGTACGCCATGGTTAAGCCATTTTGATGCCTCTCACCTCTCCACCATAGAGTTTTCCATCACCCGAGAGCCTCGAAGGGCCCTTAACCATGGCTCCACGGCAAGAAACCGCCACATTTGCACACATGACCATGCCGCCGCATGGTCGGTTCCAACGCGGGCCCTATGGCTCCCGGCACCGAGTCAAGCAAGCCCGTACGCCATGGTTAAGGCATTTTGACACCTCTAGCCTCTCTACCATAGACGTTTGTCGTCGCCGAGAGCCCGAACGGCCCTTAACCTCGGCTCCACGGCTCCGTAACCGCCATATTTGCACACACGACTTTGCCGCCGCACGGCCGGTTCCTATGCATCCTACGGCTCCTCGCACCAAGTCAAGCACCCATGCACCATGGTTAAGGCATTTTAACACCTTTGGCCTCTCCACCACAGCATTTATTACCGCCCGAGAACCCGAATGGCCCTTAACCATGGCTCCACAGCCTCTAGAACCGCCATATTTGCACACACGACTATGCTACCGCATAGCCGCCTCGCATGTCCTATAGCTCTCGACACTAGGTCAAGCATGACCGTATGCCATGGTTAAGGCGTTTTGACGCCTTCCGGCCTCGCCACCACAATATTTGTCATCACCCAAGAGCCCGAACGGCCCTTAACTATAGCTCCACGACTCTAGAACATCCATAATTGCACACACGGCCGTGCCGCCGCACGCCGGATCCCGTGCATCCTACGGCTCCCCTAAGACCGGGTCAAGCACGCCCGCACGCCATGGTTAAGCCATTTTGATGCCTCTCACCTCCCCACCATAGAGTTTTTCATCACCCGAGAGCCCGAAGGGCCCTTAACCACAGCCCCACGGCCGCAAAACCGCCATATTTGCACACACGACCATGCCGCCGCACGGCCGGTTCCAACGCATCCTATGGCTCTCGACCGAGTCAAGCATGCCCGTATGCCATGGTTAAGGCATTTTGGCACCTCTCGGCCTCTCTACCATAGCGTTTGCCATTGCTTGAGAGCCCGAACGGCCCTTAACCTTGGCTCCACGGCTCTAGAACCGCCATATTTGCACACACGACCATGCCGCCGCATGGCCGGCCAACGCATCCTATGGCTCCCGGCACCGAGTCAAGCATGCCCGTACGCCATGGTTAAGGCATTTTGACACCTCTAGCCTCTCCACCACAGCGTTTGTTGCCGCCCGAGAACCCGAATGGCCCTTAACCATGGCTCCACAAACCTCTAGAACCGCCATATTTGCACACACGAATATGCTACCGCACAAAACCGGCTCGTGCGTGTCCCGCAGCCTCTCGACACAAGGTCAAGCATGACCGTATGCCATGGTTAAGGCATTTTGATGCCTCCGGCCTCACCACCACAATGTTTGTCATCACCCGAGAGCCCGAACGGCCCTTAACTACAGCTCCACGACTCCGTAACATCTATAATTGCACACACGACCGTGCCGCCGCACGGCCGGATCCCCGTGCATCCTATGGCTCTCGGACCGGGTCAAGCAAGCCTCGTACGCCATGGTTAAGCCATTTTGATGCCTCTCACCTCTCCACCATAGAGTTTTCCATGACCCGAGAGCCTAAAGGGCCCTTAACCATGCCTCCATGGCTCCAAAACCGCCATATTTGCACACTCGACCATGCCGCCGCACGGCCGGTTCCAACGCATTTTATGGCTCCCGCCCGAGTCAAGCATGCCCGTACGCCATGGTTAAGGCATTTTGACACCTCGGGCCTCTCTACCATAGCGTTTGCCGTCACTGAGAGCCCGAACGGCACTTAACCTTGGCTCCATGGCTCCGTAACCGCCATATTTGCACACACGACTTTGCCGCCGCACGGCGGTTCCGCGCATCCTACGGCTCCTCGCACCAAGTCAAGCACGCCCATGCACTATGGTTAAGGCGTTTTGACACCGCCGGCCTCTCGACCACGCATTTTTTTTTGCCACCCAAGAACCCGAATGGCCCTTAACCATGGCTCCACCGCTCTAGAACTGCCATATTTGCACACACGACTATGCTACCGCACACCCGGTTCCTACGTGTCCGACAGCTCTCGACACTAGGTCAAGCACGACCATATGCCATGGTTAAGGCGTTTTGACACCTCTGGCCCCACCACCACAATGTTTGTCATCACCCGAGAGCCCGAACGGCCCTTAACTATAGCTCCACGACTCCGTAACATCCATAATTGCACACACGACCGTGCCGGCGCACGGCCGATCCTGTGCATCCTATGGCTCTCGGCACCGGTTCAAGCACACCCATACGCCATGGTTAAGCCATTTTGATGCCTCTCACCTCTCCACCATAGAGTTTTCCATCACCCGAGAGCCTGAAGGGCCCTTAACCATGGCTTCACAGCCGTAAAACTGCCACATTTGCACACACAACCATACTGCCGCATGGTCGGTTCCAACGCGTCCAATGGCTTTCGGCACCGAGTCAAGCAAGCCCGTACGCCATGGTTAAGGCATTTTGACACCTCCGGCCTCTCTACCATAGCGTTTGTCATCGCCGAGAGCCCGAACGTCCCTTAATCTCGCCCACGGCTCCGTAACCGCCATATTTGCACACACGACTTTGCCGCCGCACGGCCGGTTCCTATGCGTCCCTACGGCTCCTCGCACCAAGTCAAGCATGCCCATGCACCATGGTTAAGGCGTTTTAACACCTTTGGCCTCTCCACCACAGCGTTTATTACCGCCCGAGAACCCGAATGGCCCTTAACCATGGCTCCACAGCCCTCTAGAACTGCCATATTTGCACACACGACTATGCTACCGCACAAAGTTCCTCGCATGTCCTATAGCTCTCGACACTAGGTCAAGCACGACCGTATGCCATGGTTAAGGCGTTTTGACGCCCCGGCCTCACCACCACAATATTTGTCATCACCCGAGAGCCCGAACGGCCCTTAACTATAGCTCCATGACTCCGTAACATCCATAATTGCACACACGACCGTGCCGCCGCACGCCGGATCCCGTGCATCCTACGCCTCCTGCACCGGGTCAAGCATGCCCGTACGCCATGGTTAAGCCATTTTGATGCCTCTCACCTCTCCACCATAGAGTTTTTCATCACCCGAGAGCCCGAAGGGCACTTAACCACGCCTCCACGGCCGCAAAACCGCCATATTTGCACACACGACCATGCCGCCGCACGGCCGGTTCCAACGCATCCTATGGCTCTCCGACCGAGTCAAGCATGCCCGTACGCCATGGTTAAGGCATTTTGACACCTTTGGCCTCTCTACCATAGCGTTTCCATCGCCGAGAGCCCGAACGGCCCTTAACCTTGGCTCCACGGCTCCGAACTGCCATATTTGCACACACGACCATGCCGCCGCACGGCCGCCCAACGCATCCTATGGCTCCCGGCACCGAGTCAAGCATGCCCGTACACCATGGTTAAGGCATTTTGACACCTCTAGCCTCTCCACCACAGCCGTTTGTTGCCGCCTCGAGAACCCGAATGGCCCTTAACCATGGCTCCACAAACTCTAGAACCGCCATATTTGCACACACGAATATGCTACCGCACAAACCCGGTCGTGCGTGTCCTACAGCTCTGACACTAGGTCAAGCATGACCGTATGCCATGGTTATGGCGTTTTGATGCCTCCGGCCTCACCACCACAATGTTTGTCATCACCCGAGAGCCCGAACGGCCCTTAACTATAGCTCCACGACTCCAACATCCATAATTGCACACACGACCGTGCCGCCGCACGGCCGGATCCCCGTGCATTCTATGGCTCTCGGCACCGGGTCAAGCACGCCCGTACGCCATGGTTAAGCCATTTTGATGCCTCTCACCTCTCCACCATAGAGTTTTCCATCACCCGAGAGCCCGAAGGGCCCTTAACCATGCCTCCACGGCTCCAAAACCGCCATATTTGCACACTCGACCATGCCGCCGCACGGTCGGTTCCAACGCATTTTATGGCTCCCGCCTCTCGAGTCAAGCTTGCCCGTACGCCATGGTTAAGGCATTTTGACACCTCTAGCCTCTCTACCATAGCATTTGCCGTCACTCGAGAGCCCGAACGGCACTTAACCTCGCTCCATGGCTCCGTAACCGCCATATTTGCACACGCGACTTTGCCGCCGCACGGCCGATTCCCGCGCATCCTACGGCCCTCGCACCAAGTCAAGCATGCCCATGCACTATGGTTAAGGCGTTTTGACACCGCCGGCCTCTCGACCACGCATTTGTTGCCGCCCAAGAACCCGAATGGCCCTTAACAATGGCTCCACCGCTCTAGAACCGCCATATTTGCACACATGACTATGCTACCGCACACCCGGTTCCTACGTGTCCTACAAACTTCCTCGACACTAGGTCAAGCACGACCGTATGCCATGGTTAAGGCGTTTTGACACCTCCGCCCCACCACCACAATGTTTGTCATCACCCGAGAGCCCGAACGGCCCTTAACTATAGCTCCACGACCTGCATCCATAATTGCACACACGACTGTGCCGGCGCACGCCGAATCCCGTGCATCCTACGGCTCTCGGCACCGGTTCAAGCACACCCGTACGCCATGGTTAAGCCATTTTGATGCCTCTCACCTCTCCACCATAGAGTTTTCCATCACCCGAGAGCCTGAAGGGCCCTTAACCATGGCTCCACGGCAGTAAAACTGCCACATTTGCACACACGACCATGCTGCCGCATGGTCGGTTCCAACGCGTCCTATGGCTCCCGGCACTGAGTCAAGCAAGCCCGTTGTTGACGGTCGTTAAGTGTCAATTTTTACCGTCAACTAGACATGAAAAAGGACCTAAACATAATTACCTTCTAGATATAGGGCTTACACTAATGGAATTCCGCGAGTTTTGGTGAATGTCTGTTTCTACAGGGTGTCATCTGAAAATACCCAAGGAAGGCCCACATGTCAGGTTTACATAGAGATAATCGGGAACCGATGAAAATTCTGTAATCTGGAAGGTTCGAGAAGGCTCTGGACCAAACGGGAGCCCGAACCGGCTCGGTGGAGAGTCGGCCGACTCCCCCCTAGAGTCGGCCGACTGGGGACTTCAACCAATCGGAGTCAGCCTCGCGGATCCCTGTTCCACCGCCTTTGAGGATGAATAATAATCGTCCGTTTAGGTCGGTTTTATCCGAGGGCTGTGGTGCATCTTAGAGGGCTATATAAGCAGGGCCCCCGCCCCCGGAGGAGGCAATCCCTTAAACCCTAATTCATTATCTCCCAGCGGGATCGAGTTGTAGAGGCGTCCTTGAATGGATGACTTCTCTTCTCTAGAGAATTAGAGCTAGACATTCCAATGTAGTAGATTAGATCTAGATGAGAGTTAGGGAGAGTGGAGCTGCGCTCCGGTTCTCGGAGAAGTCTTCGGAGATTTGGTATGTCTTTGTATCTACTCTTTGTAAGACTTATGCTTTAATATATTTATCTTCTCTATTTACTTTTATGCCTATCTTGTGATTGTTAGTATAGTAGTTATGCTTTAGTATGGGATCTTCGTCGCATCAAGTGCTCTAGTTATCCTAGGTAATTAGAGTAGTAATTGATAGTGTAGACATGGTGTCTAGACTAGAGGTTACCCGAGATTGCACCCAATCCCACGGATTGTTGTGGTAGCCCTGTGATCGTGACAAAGGCCCCGACGGCCGTCGTATTCCACCTCGTTCGGGTTGGTGTTTGTAGGACCGTAGTCGGAGCTTCCTAGCCCCCTTCTCATCCATGTCTCGTGGGCTAGTGTTTTGATGTCCCGAAGTGCTATTGTATGATTGCTATATCTATCCATCCCCGTTATCATAGAACCAAAGTAATAGAGAAGTATATAGGAACCTTGATCTCTTCCGTTGTCCTCTCACTCGGCTAGCTACTCATTTATCATAGAATTCTCATATGTGCTTTATTATTTATATTACCTTTTATATATATATCAATTACCCCCGCTTTAGTCTAGTTGGTTTACTAAGTTAGTAGATACATGATGGTGAGTTATCGATTCTTTAACTCTTGCTTCCCCGTGGTAAAATATAAATAACGATACCTGGTTTACTCCCGGTAAAATGCTACAATGGTATATTCTCAGGCGCTATGGAATCCTTCTTATTTTATGTGCACTTAATTTATACCAACAAGCATTTTTGGCACCGTTGTCGGGGAAGCAATCGGTGTTAAGTTTTTGATAATGATCTTGATGTCTCGTAATTTAGTGTATCACTAGCTTTAGTAGGATTACCCCTTGTTCTATTGAGTGTGGAATAGACAGACAAAAGATGTCATTTCGACCTTCCGACAAGCTTCCACAAGACATTGAAGAGCCCAGGGTCCCTCAACATTCAACATTCAACCGGAACCCTACCATCTCACAGTGTTTGTGTATACATATATATTATTCTAACCATGTGCGCATTGGAGAAAATGTGGTCGTCACAATAAGTGATGAACATAGATGCCGCAACACTACTCACAAATTTCATCCCGTGAGTCATGGTAAGTATGATCAAGAACGGTGAGATAGTCTTGCTCATGGACTTTAAAATTATGAGTAGTTATCTTTTAAATTCTTGCACCTCACTACATGTTTACTTTTAAGAATTCATGCATCCACTCCACTCTTTTATGTTTGCTCATCCATTGCATGTTTAGTTTCTTGCATTCATTCATACGTTTTGCATCTAAAAAGAAAAAATTCCTCACCATCACGCTCTTTCATCTCTCGTCCGCATCCCTTTTATTATAAAAAGATAAAAATATTTCTTGTGATCCCGTTAGAAGACATTTGAGTTAAGGCAGCTTCTAGACAACCAAGGCTTAGAGGTTTTTATCACTAATGCTTAATCAGCCCACAAGCTTTGTTGTCTATTTGAGCTTCACAACATAAAGGATCAAGAAGAGCTAAACAGTGCAGGAAATCTAGTCCCTCGTCGGAGTGCTGCCCGTGACACTTGAACACCGTCTCAAACAAAGAACTATCTACGACACTCCAGAGGACTCGAACGTCTTCATTGCCTCGTCGCAACATCGCAGAGACTATGTCAACATCTAGCTTGGGGGAGGGCATCCCTCGTGTACCAAGCTAAGTGTTTCCAACTTATCTATCTATGCTTTGTTAGAGTTTGCTTTGTTAAAACAACTAAAAAAAAAAGAAAAGAAGATGCATAACTATAGAAACCCGTAAAGATTTCTTTTCTACTTTTGGAGAGTTCTTGTAGTCTGTCTTAAAAGTGATCCCTAGAATAAACTCTACATGGAGATGATGAATAGTTGCTCCGCCGTAATTCCTTTCAAGTACCTAGTTTTCAACCTTGCACTCTCCCGAGTTTTGGACACAACCGTTTAGATTTGAGATTTGCTCAACCCGAAACTTGTGGGTAGCAAACACTTGATCTAAGTCTAGGTGGTTGACGGGTATGATATGGGAAGGTTTTGAGTCAGTCCATCTTGCTCCTAGAGATGCTAGAGTTCGAGAATTTATCTTTGAAAATCTTAAATTTTTGCATGATGAGTTCCTTTATGACGAGAGTTCAAATTCCTACCACAACCATATATTCATGCTTACTAGATTAGGAAGACACATCTATTTATATAGATCATAATGTAGGCATTGAGTGTAGTCTTTATAGGCATTGAGTGTGGTTATGCCGTGGACTCATAAGGAATCAACATGCGCTTAAAGTCAATACTATGTGCTCTCCATCCATTGATCTATGCTACTTCCCTCGTAAGCATGCACCCATTTTATAAATACTACATTCATTCCCGTGCTACTTCTGTCCCTAGAAGTACCACCCATATATAGATCCATATCCACCACATATTGTGCTATCTCTACCCTAGAGATATGCATCTGTGCTGCTCCTACCCTGGGAGTACGCATTCCCCCATATATTGTGCTGTCTCTACCCTGGAGATACGCACTTATGCTGCTCCTACCCTGGGAGTACGCATCCATCCATCCATCCATCCATCCACATATACACACGCCACTCATTTCACTTCATCCAGAAAAGGTTCTACTTCCTATCCCGGGAGTGAACATCTAGAAATAATCATCGCCATTCCATTTGCCTACATAAAAGCTCCAAATATTATCATTTCAAGTTATACACTCCCCATTGCTAAAGTTCGTTTTCAGAGGATTGGTTGCTCTAAAAAAAGAGAGAGAGAGAAAAAAAGAAGAAAGAAAAAAAAAGAAAGAAAGAAAGAGTAGCCAAGTCCTTCCTTTCAAGAAGTTTCAAGGTTTCCGAATAAAGGGAGTCATGTTATCCACAAAGGAGCAAGTGTAGAAGTAGATGTTCACCAAGTGATCACCCCTCATAATCATTTCCTTATCATCATCATCCTATCATCATCTTATCATCCATTTCCTCATTCACATGCACATATGACTTTATTATTATTTTAGTTCCTATTGGATCCATGTCTTAACTGTGCAATATATGCAAGTGAGTTTGAGTGTCTCTCCACCTATGAGCTCCACATAAGCCTATTAGAAAGTAGGGTGAGAGAGAAAGGCACTTTCCATTATGCCTTAGTTCCATAAATACCACATATTTTGAGAGAAGAGAGAAGGCATACGCTACACACATGCCTTGGAGAGGATCTAAAAATACCACAAATGAGAGACCCGAAAGGTTCATACAAGGAACTCGAGTTTTATTTCAAAACTTCGCAAAAACTCCGAATAATAGTTGATCAAAGAGTGAGAAACATGGCGCTTGACTTGACCGTTCTATCTTTCAACCGCTCAAGACCCAAGTGACGGTTACAAGCCCCATGGTGAAAGGTAATATGAGTAAGTTTTGAGTCAGAATAGTTTATTCTAATTCAGAGGAGAGTTCTTGTTTGAACGCATGAGTACTTTTGCGGCATGAAAGCATTGTAGCAACTCCTGATCCACACTGAGTTTATCTTTGCTCAGGGACGAGCAAAAGTTAAGCTTGGGGAGTTGTTGACGGTCGTTAAGTGTCAATTTTTACCGTCAACTAGACATGAAAAAGGACCAAAACATAATTACCTTCTAGATATAGGGCTTACACTAATGGAATTCCACGAGTTTTGGTGAATGTCCTGTTTCGCAGGGTGTCACCTGAAAATACCCAAGGAAGGCCCACATGTCAGTTTACATAGAGATAATTAGGAACCGGTGAAAATTCTATAATCTGGAAGGTTCAAGAAGGCTCGGACCAAACGGAGCCCAAACCGGCTCGTGGAGAGTCGGCCGACTCCCCCTAGAGTCGGCCGACCGGGGACTTCAACCAATCGAGTCAGCCCACGGATCCCCGTTCCACCGCCTTTGAGGATGAATAATAATCGTCCATTTAGGTCGGTTTGATCCGAGGGCCGTGGTGCATCTTAGAGGGCTATATAAGCAGGGGCCCCTAGCCCCCGGAGGAGGCAATCCCTTAAACCCTAATTCATTATCTCCCGCCGAGATCGAGTTGTAGAGGCGTCCCTTGAATGGATGACTTCTCTTCTCTAGAGAATTAGAGCTAGACATTCCAATGTAGTAGATTAGATCTAGATGAGAGTTAGGGAGAGTGGAGCTGTGCTCCGGTTCTAGAGAAGTCTCTAGAGATTTGGTATGTCTTTGTATCTACTCTTTGTAAGACTTATGCTTTAATATATTTATCTTCTCTATTTACTTTTATGCCTATCTTGTGATTGTTAGTATAGTAGTTATGCTTTAGTATGGGATCTTCGCCGCATTGAGTGCTCTAGTTATCCTAGGTAATTAGAGTAGTAATTGATAGTGTAGACATGGTGTCTAGACTAGAGGTTACCTCGAGATTGCACCCAATCCCACGGATTGTTGTGGTAGCCCCAGATCATGACACCCCGACGGCCGTATTCCACCTCGTTCGGGTTGGTGTTTGTAGGACCGTAGTTGGAGCTTCCTAGCCCCCTTCTCATCCATGTCTCGTGGCTAGTGTTCGATGTCCCGAAGTGCTATTGTATGATTGCTATATCTATCCATCCCCGTTATCATAGAACCAAAGTAATAGAGAAGTATATAGGAACCTTGATCTCTTCCGTTGTCCTCTCACTCGGCTAGCTACTCATTTATCATAGAATTCTCATATGTGCTTTATTATTTATATTACCTTTTATATATATATCAATTACCCCGCTTTAGTCTAGTTGGTTTACTAAGTTAGTAGATACATGATGGTGAGTTATCGATTCTTTAACCCTTGCTTCCCTATGGTAAAATATAAATAACGATACCCGGTTTACTCCCCGGTAAAATGCTACAATGGTATATTCTCAGGCGCTTGAATCCTTCTTATTTTATGTGCACTTAATTTATACCAACACCGTACGCCATGGTTAAGGCATTTTGACACCTCCGGCCTCTCTACCATAGTGTTTGTCGTCGCCGAGAGCCCGAACGGCCCTTAACCTCGGCTCCACGGCTCCGTAACCGCCATATTTGCACACATGACTTTGCCGCCGCACGGCCGGTTCCTATGCGTCCTACGGCTCCTCGCACCAAGTCAAGCACGCCCATGCACCATGGTTAAGGCGTTTTAACACCTTTGGCCTCTCCACCACAGCATTTATTACCGCCCGAGAACCCGAATGGCCCTTAACCATGGCTCCACAGCCTCTAGAACTGCCATATTTGCACACACGACTATGCTACCGCACAAATTTTCAGCTTCTTGCATGTCCTATACCTCTCGACACTAGGTCAAGCACGACCGTATGCCATGGTTAAGGCGTTTTGACGCCCGGCCTCACCACCACAATATTTGTCATCACCCGAGAGCCCGAACGGCCCTTAACTATAGCTCCACGACTCCGTAACATCCATGATTGCACACACGACCGTGCCGCCGCACGCCCGGATCCCCGTGCATCCTACGGCCTCGGCACCGGGTCAAGCACGCCCGTACGCCATGGTTAAGCCATTTTGATGCCTCTCACCTCTCCACCATAGAGTTTTTCATCACTCGAGAGCCCGAAGGGCCTTAACCACAGCTCCACGGCCGCAAAACGCCATATTTGCACACACGACCATGCCGCCGCACGGTCGGTTCCAACGCATCCTATGGCTCTCAAGACCGAGTCAAGCATGCCCGTACGCCATGGTTAAGGCATTTTGACACCTCTGGCCTCTCTACCATAGCGTTTGCCATTGTTTGAGAGCCCGAACGGCCCTTAACCTTGGCTCCACGGCTCCGAACCGCCATATTTGCACACACGACCATGCCGCCGCACGGCCGCCTCCAACGCATCCTATGGCTCCCGGCACTGAGTCAAGCATGCCCGTACGCCATGGTTAAGGCATTTTGACACCTCTAGCCTCTCAACCACAGCGTTTGTTGCCACCTGGGAACCTGAATGGCCCTTAACCATGGCACCACAGCTCTAGAACTGCCATATTTGCACACACGAATATGCTACCGCACAGCCGGTTCGTGCGTGTCCTACAGCTCTTGACACTAGGTCAAGCATGACCGTATGCCATGGTTAAGGCGTTTTGATGCCTCTGGCCTCACCGCCACAATGTTTGTCATCACCCAAGAGCCTGAATGGCCCTTAACTACAGCTCCAGGACTCTAGAACATCCATAATTGCACACACGACTGTGCTGCCGCACGGTCGGATCCTGTGCATCCTATGGCTCTCAGCACCGGGTCAAGCACGCCTGTACGCCATGGTTAAGCCATTTTGATGCCTCTCACCTCTCCACCATAGAGTTTTCCATCACCTGAGAGCCTGAAGGGCCCTTAACCATGCCTCCACGGCTCCAAAACTGCCATATTTGCACACTCGACCATGCTGCCGCACGGTCGGTTCCAATGCATTTTATGGCTCCCGACTCGAGTCAAGCATGCCCGTACGCCATGGTTAAGTCATTTTGACACCTCTCCGGCCTCTCTACCATAGCGTTTGCCGTCACTCGAGAGCCCGAACGGCACTTAACCTCGGCTCCACGGCTCCGAACCGCCATATTTGCACACACGACTTTGCTGCCGCACGGCCGGTTCCTGCGCATCCTACGGCTCCTCGCACCAAGTCAAGCACGCCCATGCACTATGGTTAAGGCGTTTTGACACCGCTGGCCTCTCGACCACAGCATTTGTTGCCGCCCAAGAACCCGAATGGCCCCTTAACCATGGCTCCACTGCTCTAGAACTGCCATATTTGCACACACGACTATGCTACCGCACAGCCGGTTCCTACGTGTCCTACAGCTCTCGACACTAGGTCAAGCTCGACCGTATGCCATGGTTAAGGTGTTTTGACACCTCTGGCCCCACCACCACAATGTTCGTCATCACCCGAGAGCCCGAACGGCCCTTAACTATAGCTCCACGACTCCAGAACATCCATAATTGCACACACGACTGTGCTGGCGCACGGCCGGATCCTGTGCATCCTACGGCTCTCGGCACCGGTTCAAGCACACCCGTACGCCATGGTTAAGCCATTTTGATGCCTCTCACCTCTCCACCATAGAGTTTTCCATCACCCAAGAGCCTGAAGGGCCCTTAACCATGGCTCCACGGCAGTAAAACTGCCACATTTGCACACACGACCTTGCTGCCGCATGGTCGGTTCCAATGCGTCCTATGGCTCCCCGCACCGAGTCAAGCACGCCCATGCACCATGGTTAAGGCATTTTAACACCTTTGGCCTCTCCACCACAGCGTTTATTACCGCCCGAGAACCCGAATGGCCCTTAACCATGGCTCCACAGCTCTAGAACTGCCATATTTGCACACACGACTTTGCTGCCGCACGGCCGGTTCCTATGCGTCCTACGGCTCCTCGCACCAAGTCAAGCACGCCCATGCACCATGGTTAAGGCATTTTAACACCTTTGGCCTCTCCACCACAGCGTTTATTACCGCCCGAGAACCCGAATGGCCCTTAACCATGGCTCCACAGCTCTAGAACTGCCATATTTGCACACACGACTATGCTACCGCACACCCGCTTCCGCATGTCCTATAGCTCTCGACACTAGGTCAAGCACGACCGTATGCCATGGTTAAGGCATTTTGATGCCTCCGGCCTCACCACCACAATATTTGTCATCACCCGAGAGCCCGAACGGCCCTTAACTATAGCTCCACGACTCCGAACATCCATAATTGCACACACGACCGTGCCGCCGCACGCCGGATCCCGTGCATCCTACGGCTCTCGGCACCGGGTCAAGCACGCCCGTATGCCATGGTTAAGCCATTTTGATGCCTCTCACCTCTCCACCATAGAGTTTTTCATCACCCGAGATCCCGAAGGGCCCTTAACCACGCCTCCACGGCCGCAAAACTGCCATATTTGCACACACGACCATGCCGCCGCACGGCCGGTTCCAACGCATCCTATGGCTCTCGGCACCGAGTCAAGCATGCCCGTACGCCATGGTTAAGGCATTTTGACACCTCCGGCCTCTCTACCATAGCGTTTGCCATCGTTTGAGAGCCCGAACGGCCCTTAACCTTGGCTCCACGGCTCCAAAACCGCCATATTTGCACACACGACCATGCCGCCGCACGATCGGGCCAACGCATCCTATGGCTCCCGGCACCGAGTCAAGCATGCCCGTACGCCATGGTTAAGGCATTTTGACACCTCTAGCCTCTCCACCACAGCGTTTGTTGCCACCTCGAGAACCCGAATGGCCCTTAACCATGGCCCCACAGCTCTAGAACCGCCATATTTGCACACACGAATATGCTACCGCACGCCCGGTTCGTGCGTGTCCTACAGCCTCTTGACACTAGGTCAAGCATGACCGTATGCCATGGTTAAGGCATTTTGATGCCTCCGGCCTCACCACCACAATGTTTGTCATCACCCGAGAGCCCGAACGGCCCTTAACTACGCTCCCACGACTCTAGAACATCCATAATTGCACACACGACCGTGCCGCCGCACGGCCGGATCCCCGTGCATCCTATGGCTCTCGCACCGGGTCAAGCACGCCCGTACGCCATGGTTAAGCCATTTTGATGCCTCTCACCTCTCCACCATAGAGTTTTCCATCACCCGAGAGCCCGAAGGGCCCTTAACCATGCCTCCACGGCTCCAAAACCGCCATATTTGCACACTCGACCATGCCGCCGCACGGTCGGTTCCAACGCATTTTATGGCTCCCGCTCGAGTCAAGCATGCCCGTACGCCATGGTTAAGGCATTTTGACACCTTCCGGCCTCTCTACCATAGCGTTTGCCATCACTCGAGAGCCCGAACGGCACTTAACCTCGGCTCCACGGCTCCGAACCGCCATATTTGCACACACGACTTTGCCGCCGCACGGCCGGTTCCCGCGCATCCTACGGCTCCTCGCACCAAGTCAAGCACGCCCATGCACTATGGTTAAGGCGTTTTGACACCGCCGGCCTCTCGACCACAGCATTTGTTGCCGCCCAAGAACCCGAATGGCCCTTAACCATGGCTCCACCGCTCTAGAACCGCCATATTTGCACACACGACTATGCTACCGCACAGCCCGGTTCCTACGTGTCCTACAGCCTCTCGACACTAGGTCAAGCACGACCGTATGCCATGGTTAAGGCGTTTTGACACCTCCGGCCCCACCACCACAATGTTTGTCATCACCCGAGAGCCCGAACGGCCCTTAACTATAGCTCCACGACTCAACATCCATAATTGCACACACGACCGTGCCGGCGCACGGCCGGATCCCCGTGCATCCTACGGCTCTCGGCACCGGTTCAAGCACACCCGACGCCATGGTTAAGCCATTTTGATGCCTCTCACCTCTCCACCATAGAGTTTTCCATCACCCAAGAGCCCGAAGGGCCCTTAACCATGGCTCCACGGCAAGCAAACCGCCACATTTGCACACACGACCATGCCGCCGCATGGTCGGTTCCAACGCGTCCTATGGCTCCCGGCACCGAGTCAAGCAAGCCCGTACGCCATGGTTAAGGCATTTTGACACCTCCGGCCTCTCTACCATAGCGTTTGTCATCGCCGAGAGCCTAAATGGCCCTTAACCTCGGCTCCATGGCTCCAGTAACCGCCATATTTGCACACACGACTTTGCCGCCGCACGGCCGGTTCCTATGCGTCCTACGGCTCCTCGCACCAAGTCAAGCACGCCCATGCACCATGGTTAAGGCGTTTTAACACCTTTGGCCTCTCCACCACAGCGTTTATTACCGCCCGAGAACCCGAATGGCCCTTAACCATGGCTCCACAGCTCTAGAACCGCCATATTTGCACACACGACTATGCTACCGCACGCCCAGCCTTCCGCATGTCCTATAGCTCTCGACACTAGGTCAAGCACGACCGTATGCCATGGTTAAGGCATTTTGATGCCTCCGGCCTCACCACCACAATATTTGTCATCACCCGAGAGCCCGAACGGCCCTTAACTATAGCTCCACGACTCCGAACATCCATAATTGCACACACGACCGTGCCGCCGCACAGCCGGATCCCGTGCATCCTACGGCTCTCGCACCGGGTCAAGCACGCCCGTATGCCATGGTTAAGCCATTTTGATGCCTCTCACCTCTCCACCATAGAGTTTTTCATCACCCGAGAGCCCGAAGGGCCCTTAACCACGCCTCCACGGCCGCAAACCGCCATATTTGCACACACGACCATGCCGCCGCACGGCCGGTTCCAACGCATCCTATGGCTCTCGGCACCGAGTCAAGCATGCCCGTACGCCATGGTTAAGGCATTTTGACACCTCTCGGCCTCTCTCTACCATAGCGTTTGCCATCGCTCGAGCCCGAACGGCCCTTAACCTTGGCTCCACGGCTCCAAAACCGCCATATTTGCACACACGACCATGCCGCCGCACGGCCGCCTAACGCATCCTATGGCTCCCGGCACCGAGTCAAGCATGCCCGTACGCCATGGTTAAGGCATTTTGACACCTCTAGCCTCTCCACCACAGCGTTTGTTGCCGCCCGAGAACCCGAATGGCCCTTAACCATGGCCCACAGCTCTAGAACCGCCATATTTGCACACACGAATATGCTACCGCACACCCGTTCGTGCGTGTCCTACAGCTCTTGACACTAGGTCAAGCATGACCGTATGCCATGGTTAAGGCATTTTGATGCCTCCGGCCTCACCACCACAATGTTTTTCATCACCCGAGAGCCCGAACGGCCCTTAACTACAGCTCCACGACTCGCAGAACATCCATAATTGCACACACGACCGTGCCGCCGCACGGTCGGATCCCGTGCATCCTATGGCTCTCGCACGGGTCAAGCACGCCCGTACGCCATGGTTAAGCCATTTTTATGCCTCTCACCTCTCCACCATAGAGTTTTCCATCACCCGAGAGCCCGAAGGGCCCATAACCATGCCTCCACGGCTCCAAAACCGCCATATTTGCACACTCGACCATGCCGCCGCACGGCCGGTTCCAACGCATTTTATGGCTCCCGGCCCGAGTCAAGCATGCCCGTACGCCATGGTTAAGGCATTTTGACACCTCCGGCCTCTCTACCATAGCGTTTGCCATCACTCGAGAGCCCGAACGGCACTTAACCTCGGCTCCACGGCTCCGAACCGCCATATTTGCACACACGACTTTGCCGCCGCACGGCCGGTTCCTCGCGCATCCTACGGCTCCTCGCACCAAGTCAAGCACGCCCATGCACTATGGTTAAGGCGTTTTGACACCGCCGGCCTCTCGACCACAGCATTTGTTGCCGCCCAAGAACCCGAATGGCCCTTAACCATGGCTCCACCGCTCTAGAACCGCCATATTTGCACACACGACTATGCTACCGCACGCCGGTTCCTACGTGTCCTACAAAAACTCTCGACACTAGGTCAAGCACGACCGTATGCCATGGTTAAGGCGTTTTGACACCTCCGGCCCCACCACCACAATGTTTGTCATCACCCGAGAGCCCGAACGGCCCTTAACTATAGCTCCACGACTCCGAACATCCATAATTGCACACACGACCGTGCCGGCGCACGGCCGGATCCCGTGCATCCTACGGCTCTCGCACCGGTTCAAGCACACCCGGACGCCATGGTTAAGCCATTTTGATGCCTCTCACCTCTCCACCATAGAGTTTTCCATCACCCGAGAGCCCGAAGGGCCCTTAACCATGGCTCCACGGCGCAAAAACCGCCACATTTGCACACACGACCATGCCGCCGCATGGTCGGTTCCAACGCGTCCTATGGCTCCCGGCACTGAGTCAAGCAAGCCCGTACACTATGGTTAAGGCATTTTGACACCTCTGGCCTCTCTACCATAGAGTTTGTCATCGCTCGAGAGCCTAAACTGCCCTTAACCTCGGCTCCATGGCTCCAGAAGTGCCATATTTGCACACACGACTTTGCTGCTGCACGGCCGGTTCCTATGCGTCCTACGGTTCCTCGCACCAAGTCAAGCACGCCCATGCACCATGGTTAAGGCGTTTTAACACCTTTGGCCTCTCCACCACAGCGTTTATTACCGCCCGAGAACCCGAATGGCCCTTAACCATGGCTCCACAGCTCTAGAACTGCCATATTTGCACACACGACTATGCTACCGCACAAACAGCCTCGCATGTCCTATAGCTCTCGACACTAGGTCAAGCACGACCGTATGCCATGGTTAAGGCATTTTGATGCCTTCCGGCCTCACCACCACAATATTTGTCATCACCCGAGAGCCCGAACGGCCCTTAACTATAGCTCCACGACTCTGAACATCCATAATTGCACACACGACCGTGCCGCCGCACGCCGGATCCCGTGCATCCTACGGCTCTCGGCACCGGGTCAAGCACGCCCGTATGCCATGGTTAAGCCATTTTGATGCCTCTCACCTCTCCACCATAGAGTTTTTCATCACCCGAGATCCTGAAGGGCCCTTAACCACAGCCTCCACGGCCGCAAAACCGCCATATTTGCACACACGACCATGCCGCCGCACGGTCGGTTCCAACGCATCCTATGGCTCTCGGCACCGAGTCAAGCATGCCCGTACGCCATGGTTAAGGCATTTTGACACCTCTCCGGCCTCTCTACCATAGCGTTTGCCATCGCTCAAGAGCCCGAACGGCCCTTAACCTTGGCTCCACGGCTCCAAAACCGCCATATTTGCACACACGACCATGCCGCCGCACGACGCCTTCCAACGCATCCTATGGCTCCCGGCACCGAGTCAAGCATGCCCGTACGCCATGGTTAAGGCATTTTGACACCTCTAGCCTCTCCACCACAGCGTTTGTTGCCGCCTCGAGAACCCGAATGGCCCTTAACCATGGCTCCACAGCTCTCTAGAACCGCCATATTTGCACACACGAATATGCTACCGCACAACCGGTTCGTGCGTGTCCTACAGCTCTTCGACACTAGGTCAAGCATGACCGTATGCCATGGTTAAGGCATTTTGATGCCTCCGGCCTCACCACCACAATGTTTTTCATCACCCGAGAGCCCGAACGGCCCTTAACTACAGCTCCCACGACCCAGAACATCCATAATTGCACACACGACCGTGCCGCGCACGGCCGGATCCCCGTGCATCCTATGGCTCTCGGCACCGGGTCAAGCACGCCCGTACGCCATGGTTAAGCCATTTTTATGCCTCTCACCTCTCCACCATAGAGTTTTCCATCACCCGAGAGCCCGAAGGGCCCTTAACCATGCCTCCACGGCTCCAAAACTGCCATATTTGCACACTCGACCATGCCGCCGCACGGCCGGTTCCAACGCATTTTATGGCTCCCGCCGAGTCAAGCATGCCCGTACGCCATGGTTAAGGCATTTTGACACCTCTGGCCTCTCTACCATAGCGTTTGCCGTCACTCGAGAGCCCGAACGGCACTTAACCTCGGCTCCACGGCTCCAGAACTGCCATATTTGCACACACGACTTTGCTGCCGCACGGCCGGTTCCTATGCATCCTACGGCTCCTCGCACCAAGTCAAGCACGCCCATGCACTATGGTTAAGGCGTTTTGACACCGCTGGCCTCTCGACCACAGCATTTGTTGCCGCCCAAGAACCCGAATGGCCCTTAACCATGGCTCCACCGCTCTAGAACTGCCATATTTGCACACACGACTATGCTACCGCACGCCCGGTTCCTACGTGTCCTACAGCCTTCGACACTAGGTCAAGCACGACCGTATGCCATGGTTAAGGCGTTTTGACACCTTCCGGCCCCACCACCACAATGTTTGTCATCACCCGAGAGCCCGAACGGCCCTTAACTATAGCTCCACGACTCCGCATCCATAATTGCACACACGACCGTGCCGGCGCACGGCCGGATCCCGTGCATCCTACGGCTCTCGGCACCGGTCAAGCACACCCGTACGCCATGGTTAAGCCATTTTGATGCCTCTCACCTCTCCACCATAGAGTTTTCCATCACCCGAGAGCCCGAAGGGCCCTTAACCATGGCTCCACGGCAAGAAAACCGCCACATTTGCACACGACCATGCCGCCGCATGGTCGGTTCCAACGCGTCCTATGGCTCCCGGACCGAGTCAAGCAAGCCCGTACGCCATGGTTAAGGCATTTTGACACCTCGGCCTCTCTACCATAGCGTTTGTCATCGCCGAGAGCCCGAACGGCCCTTAACCTCGGCTCCACGGCTCCAGAACTACCATATTTGCACACACGACTTTGCTGCCGCACGGCCGGTTCCTATGCGTCCTACGGCTCCTCGCACCAAGTCAAGCACGCCCATGCACCATGGTTAAGGCGTTTTAACACCTTTGGCCTCTCCACCACAGCGTTTATTACCGCCCGAGAACCCGAATGGCCCTTAACCATGGCTCCATAGCTCTAGAACTGCCATATTTGCACACACGACTATGCTACCGCACAGCCAGTTCCTGCATGTCCTATAGCTCTCGACACTAGGTCAAGCACGACCGTATGCCATGGTTAAGGCATTTTGACACCTCTGGCCTCACCACCACAATATTTGTCATCACCCGAGAGCCCGAACGGCCCTTAACTATAGCTCCACGACTCCAGAACATCCATAATTGCACACACGACTGTGCTGCCGCACAGCCGGATCCTGTGCATCCTACGGCTCTCGGCACCGGGTCAAGCACGCCCGTACGCCATGGTTAAGCCATTTTGATGCCTCTCACCTCTCCACCATAGAGTTTTTCATCACCCGAGATCCTGAAGGGCCCTTAACCATAGCTCCACGGCTGCAAAACTGCCATATTTGCACACACGACCATGCTGCCGCACGGTCGGTTCCAACGCATCCTATGGCTCTCGCACCGAGTCAAGCATGCCCGTACGCCATGGTTAAGGCATTTTGACACCTTCCGGCCTCTCTACCATAGCGTTTGCCATCGCCGAGAGCCCGAACGGCCCTTAACCTTGGCTCCACGGCTCCAAAACCGCCATATTTGCACACACGACCATGCCGCCGCACGGCCGTTCCAACGCATCCTATGGCTCCCGGCACCGAGTCAAGCATGCCCGTACGCCATGGTTAAGGCATTTTGACACCTCTAGCCTCTCCACCACAGCATTTGTTGCCGCCTCGAGAACCCGAATGGCCCTTAACCATGGCTCCACAGCTCTAGAACTGCCATATTTGCACACACGAATATGCTACCGCACGCCCGGTTCGTGCGTGTCCTACAAACTCTTGACACTAGGTCAAGCATGACCGTATGCCATGGTTAAGGCATTTTGATGCCTCCGGCCTCACCACCACAATGTTTGTCATCACCCGAGAGCCCGAACGGCCCTTAACTACAGCCTCCACGACTCCGAACATCCATAATTGCACACACGACCGTGCCGCCGCACGGCCGGATCCCGTGCATCCTATGGCTCTCGGCACCGGGTCAAGCACGCCCGTACGCCATGGTTAAGCCATTTTGATGCCTCTCACCTCTCCACCATAGAGTTTTCCATCACCTAAGAGCCCGAAGGGCCCTTAACCATGCCTCCACGGCTCCAAAACTGCCATATTTGCACACTCGACCATGCCGCCGCACGGCCGGTTCCAACGCATTTTATGGCTCCCGGCTCGAGTCAAGCATGCCCGTACGCCATGGTTAAGGCATTTTGACACCTCTCGGCCTCTCTACCATAGCGTTTGCCATCACTCAGAGCCCGAACGGCACTTAACCTCGGCTCCACGGCTCCGAACCGCCATATTTGCACACACGACTTTGCTACCGCACGGCCGGTTCCCGCATCCTACGGCTCCTCGCACCAAGTCAAGCACGCCCATGCACTATGGTTAAGGCGTTTTGACACCGCTGGCCTCTCGACCACGCATTTGTTGCCGCCCAAGAACCCGAATGGCCCTTAACCATGGCTCCACCGCTCTAGAACCGCCATATTTGCACACACGACTATGCTACCGCACAGCCGGTTCCTACATGTCCTACAGCTCGACACTAGGTCAAGCACGACCGTATGCCATGGTTAAGGCATTTTGACACCTCCGGCCCCACCACCACAATGTTTGTCATCACCCGAGAGCCCGAACGGCCCTTAACTATAGCTCCACGACTCCGTAACATCCATAATTGCACACACGACTGCCGGCGCACGGCCGGATCCCGTGCATCCTACGGCTCCGGCACCGGTTCAAGCACACCCGTACGCCATGGTTAAGCCATTTTGATGCCTCTCACCTCTCCACCATAGAGTTTTCCATCACCCAAGAGCCCGAAGGGCCCTTAACCATGGCTCCACGGCGCAAAACGCCACATTTGCACACACGACCATGCCGCCGCATGGTCGGTTCCAACGCGTCCTATGGCTCCCGCACCGAGTCAAGCAAGCCCGTACGCCATGGTTAAGGCATTTTGACACCTCCGGCCTCTCTACCATAGCGTTTGTCATCGCCGAGAGCCCGAACGGCCCTTAACCTCGCTCCACGGCTCCGTAACCGCCATATTTGCACACACGACTTTGCTGCCGCACGGCCGGTTCCTATGCGTCCTACGGCTCCTCGCACCAAGTCAAGCACGCCCATGCACCATGGTTAAGGCGTTTTAACACCTTTGGCCTCTCCACCACAGCGTTTATTACCGCCCGAGAACCCGAATGGCCCTTAACCATGGCTCCACAGCTCTAGAACTGCCATATTTGCACACACGACTATGCTACCGCACAGCCAGTTCCCGCATGTCCTATAGCTCTCGACACTAGGTCAAGCACGACCGTATGCCATGGTTAAGGCATTTTGACGCCCGGCCTCACCACCACAATATTTGTCATCACCCGAGAGCCCGAACGGCCCTTAACTATAGCTCCACGACCCGTAACATCCATAATTGCACACACGACCGTGCCGCCGCACGCCGGATCCCGTGCATCCTACGGCTCTCGCACCGGGTCAAGCACGCCCGTACGCCATGGTTAAGCCATTTTGATGCCTCTCACCTCTCCACCATAGAGTTTTTCATCACCCGAGAGCCCGAAGGGCCCTTAACCATAGCCTCCACGGCCGCAAACCGCCATATTTGCACACACGACCATGCCGCCGCACGGCCGGTTCCAACGCATCCTATGGCTCTCTGCACCGAGTCAAGCATGCCCGTACGCCATGGTTAAGGCATTTTGACACCTCGGCCTCTCTACCATAGCGTTTGCCATCGCTCGAGAGCCCGAACGGCCCTTAACCTTGGCTCCACGGCTCCGTAACCGCCATATTTGCACACACGACCATGCCGCCGCACGGCCGGGCCTAACGCATCCTATGGCTCCCGGCACCGAGTCAAGCATGCCCGTACGCCATGGTTAAGGCATTTTGACACCTCTAGCCTCTCCACCACAGCATTTGTTGCCGCCGAGAACCCGAATGGCCCTTAACCATGGCTCCACAGCTCTAGAACCGCCATATTTGCACACACGAATATGCTACCGCACAAGCCCGGTTCGTGCGTGTCCTACAGCCTCTTGACACTAGGTCAAGCATGACCGTATGCCATGGTTAAGGCGTTTTGATGCCTCCGGCCTCACCACCACAATGTTTGTCATCACCCAAGAGCCCGAACGGCCCTTAACTACAGCTCCACGACCCGTAACATCCATAATTGCACACACGACCGTGCCGCCGCACGGCCGGATCCCCGTGCATCCTATGGCTCTCGCACCGGGTCAAGCACGCCCGTACGCCATGGTTAAGCCATTTTGATGCCTCTCACCTCTCCACCATAGAGTTTTCCATCACCTAAGAGCCCGAAGGGCCCTTAACCATGCCTCCATGGCTCCAAAACTGCCATATTTGCACACTCGACCATGCCGCCGCACGGCCGGTTCCAACGCATTTTATGGCTCCCGCCTCCGAGTCAAGCATGCCCGTACGCCATGGTTAAGGCATTTTGACACCTCTCGGCCTCCCTACCATAGCGTTTGCCATCACTCGAGAGCCCGAACGGCACTTAACCTCGGCTCCACGCCTCCGAACCGCCATATTTGCACACACGACTTTGCTACCGCACGGCCGTTCCTCGCGCATCCTACGGCTCCCGCACCAAGTCAAGCACGCCCATGCACTATGGTTAAGGCGTTTTGACACCGCCGGCCTCTCGACCACAGCATTTGTTGCTGCCCAAGAACCCGAATGGCCCTTAACCATGGCTCCACCGCTCTAGAACCGCCATATTTGCACACACGACTATGCTACCGCACAAACCTCAGCCTCGGTCCTACATGTCCTACGCCTTCTCGACACTAGGTCAAGCACGACCGTATGCCATGGTTAAGGCGTTTTGACACCTCCGGCCCCACCACCACAATGTTTGTCATCACCCGAGAGCCCGAACGGCCCTTAACTATAGCTCCACGACCCGCATCCATAATTGCACACACGACCGTGCCGGCGCACGCCGGATCCCGTGCATCCTACGCTCCTGGACCGGTTCAAGCACACCCGTATGCCATGGTTAAGCCATTTTGATGCCTCTCACCTCTCCACCATAGAGTTTTCCATCACCCGAGAGCCCGAAGGGCCCTTAACCATGGCTCCACTCCAAAGAAAACCGCCACATTTGCACACACGACCATGCCGCCGCATGGCCGGTTCCAACGCGGGCCTATGGCTCCCAAGACCGAGTCAAGCAAGCCCGTACGCCATGGTTAAGGCATTTTGACACCTCCGGCCTCTCTACCATAGCGTTTGTCATCGCTCAAGAGCCCGAACGGCCCTTAACC